>JANHGB010050430.1:0-10026 GCA_026283785.1 Coracopsis vasa | reverse complement strand
CATTGCCCTTCTCTGGCCCCGCTCCAGCCCCTCAATGTCTCTCTTGTAGTGAGGGGCCCAGAGCTGAGCACAGGATTCAAGGTGCAAATGGGACCTTCCTCTGCCTCCATCCCCTGCTCCTCCGTGGCCACTGCCCATGGAGTGTTTCCTCCTAACACAGATGCCCATCACACAGCACGTTGTGCCTAAGGAGGACTCATGACACAGTGAATCAGCCCCATGGCAGGACGATGACTCCATCTGAGGCCAGGTGTCAGCAGATGGGTGCCAGCTCCACACACATGCAGCCGAGTTGCTCTTAGCAGTAATAGGATCATAGAATCACAGAACTGGTTGGAAAGGACCTTGAGCATCCTTAATCCATCCTCAACAGGCTCTGGGAAGGGTGAAACCAGCCACAGGAGTGTCTGCTCCTCAACCTGCCTGCCTGGACCCTCTCCCCATCTCCTCTCACCATCCAAAAGCTGGTTGCTGACACCTCTGAGGTCCTTTTATTGGAGGCTGAGCCTGTGTTCCACCAAGCAGGACATGATTCCCACTCCCGATCCTTCCTCCGTCCAGGAAACAAAAGGCAGGAGCCATTTGACTCATCCTCACCAGGCACTGAGGCCAAGAACATGCACGGGAGCATCCAGAAGGTCATGAGAAACCACGTGAAAACAGGATCCGGTAACAAAGCAGGGGATGAGGAATGAGACCAGATTCCATAGGACACTCCAAAGCAAGGGGGCTTGGAAGCGAAACAGATCTGGATGTGTTAAAGAGGGGTGGAACCATAAAGAAGGCAATACATTACCCTTGTAAATGAGCTGAAGCTGGTACTTAACCAACAGTGGATCAACAGAGGGGGTTTGATAGTATCAATGGTGGGAGGTGTCCTCTCCTCCATGGAGACCATTGGCAGTAATGGGACATCTTAGGAAGCTTTAGGACACAAACCTTCCTGTTTAGCTGGAGAAATGGAAATCTTCCTTCATGGCCTCGTCCAAAAGAGGCTTTCTTGGCTCTGCTTTAATGACAAGCTGCAGCTCCATGTGGAAAGCAAACACCTCCTCCCAGGGATTTACTTCTCTTCTTCCTGTGGAGCAAACTCCATCACTTCCCGTCAAAGCTGGTTGTGCAGGTTCCTGGTAGTGCCCTATTCCAGAGCATGGGAAACTGAGGCACGGAGCAAAGCACATCAGGATCTGACAGATGCTCACAGTGACCTGCCCAGGACAACCTGTGCTGTGCTGAGATGGCCCCAAGGGGAAATGAAGGTAACCTCTTCCATCTAAACCATTGCAATTGATCTTCTATCATACAGGCTCTCTACTGACCATGCATGGTCAAATCTCTGCTCTCCACTCCCTATAAAAGGTGCTGGCTGCTTCATTCCCCGGTGCCAGACCTCCTGAAGTCATGGAATCACACATTTCCCTTTTAGGAAGGAAGATTTGTGGGCCAGAGGGAAAGAACAACAAATCTCAGCTCTTATTTAGCACCTCTCCCTATAACTCACCACTCTCTGAACGAGAAACAGCCCAGGGCTGGACCCACCAGAGGTGTTTTCTGGTCCAGCTGTGCTGGGTTTCCATGCTCATCCCCCCACCTCTCTCCAACCCCGCTTCCATCTATGGGTGCCAATGGGATCCAGATGAAGTCAGGATGCTTGCTGCTGCTCTGCCAAACCAAACAGAGATGTGATGCAATGGCCGTGGCTGAGGCTTGCACAAACTTTCCAGCCGGAGCAACCGTGTCCATAAAGCATGGAACAAAAGCAGACAGCACAGAGGGCAGGCTCGGGGCGTCTGGCTTGGACCAGGCTGCAGCACACGTTGTTCTGGCTCCCTTCAGGGAATTTTGCCAACATCCCATCAGGATTTGCTATGGGGATGCTTGGATTGATCGGCTGCTCCATCCAGGCTCCAGCCTCGGAGGACTTGGTGGCTTGTGGGTGCATTGCTAAGGAAGGGTAGTGCTGCTCCAAGCCCTGCAACCAGGCTCTGGGATGAGCTGGAATCAGATCTCTCCCACAGCTGCCTCCCTGTTCCTCCTCCAGATCCATGGATAACGCTGTTGGCTGGGAGGAGCAGGTCATGGTCACACAAATGGGCAACTGTCTTGGACATCAGAGTGGGGAAGATCCTATGGGAACCCCCAAAACAGGGCTCAAATCTCAGTACAGCAGCTGTATATGTGACCCATGTGCCCTCTGTGTCCTACAACACAAGAGTGGGGCAGACCTGTTCATCCTCATAGACACCAGCCTGCAAAACCCAATGGCCCAAACCTGCAGACAGAGACTTGTGGCAGCACAGGCTGAGTGCAGATGGGTGTGCAGGAGACACTGGTGAGTCCTTCTCAAGGTAACAGCTCTTTTCTAATGTAGAGCATCCCAGTGTTCTCCTCTTGCTCATGCTATGTTGATAAAGAATAACATGGCAGGGGGGTTGGAACTGGATGCTCTTAAGGTCCTTTTCAACCCAAACCACTCTATCAGTCTATGCTGTTCTTGCTTTGTGCAATGCTGTCCTCTAAAACCTCTGTTGCCTTATGTATGACCAAACACACTCAAGAGATGCACACATGCATCCACTACCAAGTCTTCTGATGAAACCCCCACCTGAAAGCCCATCTATCACTCATTATTTGCTCTTGCTAAGCCAGATAGGAGTTGTGGGGTGTTGGTGAAACCTCTTCACTCTGCAGGATGGGTGTTTAACCCTGTTAGAAAGCCTATCCTGGTCTTTCTTGTTGATGCCTTTTGGATTTGATCATCTTAAAGGTCTTTTCCAATCTGGTTATTCCTATGATTCTATGGTTCTGTGTCTTTACTGGAAAAGAAATGAATTTCCATGTGCCCTGGAGCAGAAGCAGTGTCCAGGCTTTGCAGGTATTCCAGAAGAGCCCAATCTACTTGCTTCCAGGGGGAATATTCATGGGAGAGCCTTGTAGATGAGGCCCTCAGTGCCATGGGTTAGTGGTGGCCATGGCAGTGCTGGGGAAGGGTTGGACTGGATGAGCTTAAAGGGCTTTTCCAACCTGGTTGAGTCCATGATTCTATGAACATTCCACATCCAGGCAATTCCCATTACATGAAGTGTCTCACACTCTTCCTCATGAACCTGGAGGAATGGATGGATGGATGGGGAAGCCTCTGATTCACAGTGGTTCAGGTGTATCCCCACATCTATGCCCAAGTCTTTCCACATCCAGTGTCTCCCTGTCTGACAAGGGATGGGGTGAACCAAGGCCAGCTCCAGGATCCCAGACCAAGGCGAGTGAGTCCTTCAAGGAAGTTTTGGGAAGCTTTTGTGATCTCCAATGGCACAGGACCACTCACATGCACTTGCAGTCCGATTTACCCCTGACACAGGCACAGCCAGGAGCTGGGCACACAGCAATGGGCTGAGACAAGGCATCTCGAATGCCATCAGCCATCCTATGGCTTCTCCAGCCCATCAGTTTCTGACCCTTCTCCCCCCAACACCAATGTCACAGCGGTGGCTTCAAGGGCTCAGCTTGGAGGCAGCTTTTCCCTTTGTGATGCTGAATTCCTAGGAAGGAATAATCACATTATATCCACACCATTGCATGGAGCATTCCATAGAGATTTATCCCTTTGCAAGGGACACTGCATCACTCAGGCTGGCAAAACATCCCTCTGGGGGTTGAATAGAGGGATGGGAGGACTGGTTTGGACACATTTGGTTGCCTCTCTTGAGTGGTTCTCCATCTCCTCACCTGCTTCCCACCAGCCATAGCACGATGGTGTTCCCTTTTCCATCTCCTTCACCTCTTGATGCTGTGGGTTTTAGGTGCTGCATCCCATCCTGATCCCTCTGCCCTATACCCTGAGCAACGGGTGGTCCTTCTTCCCCCATATGGATGGTGATCCCTGCACACAGCCCCTGTGCTGGGTGCACAAGTAGGAAACAGATGCTTCCCGACTGCTGGAGCATCCCGCTCCCGGGGCTTACGCAATGATCCCATGAATCAGCAGCACATGTGGGCTCCCGAGGAGGCTGCACAGTCACATTTTCCCCTCCATCCTATGTGGATGAGCTCTTAAGCCCTGGGAAGGCAGCAGGCCAGCTTGGCTGGGAAGCATGTGGGAGAGGAAGCTGGATTGGCTTGTCTTGCAGGGGAATACTAAGTGCTGCCATTAAAAGCTATGCTGTGTCCCTTGCTCTGTGTCTGCTTGATCCAGGGGTGAGGAATCAGGTTTATTACATGCAGTATTCAGGTTCTCCCCACACTGACCTTGGGTATGAAACAGAGACATGGAGCATCCTCTCCTCCTCTTCCTCCTGGCTCCAGGCAAGGTTTTCCCAAGTACACAGGGAGAAGAAGGAGCTGAGAGGCTGGGAATGGAGATGGGGAGGTAGGGATGGAGAAGGAAAGGCTGAAGGTGGAGAAGGGGAGGATAGGGATTGAGATGGGGAGCTGGGGATGGAGGTAGGGAGCCTGGAGATGGAGATGGGGAGGATTGGGCTGGAGATGGGGAGGATGGAGAGGGAGAAAGCAAGGCTGGAGGGGGAGAAAGGAAGGCTGGGGTCGATACAGTTTGGCTGTGGGTCTGAGAATGGAGAAAGGGCAGTGGGGAATGATACAGGGAAGCTGGGGTTAGAGATGGGGAAGCTGGAAATGGAGAAATGGAGGCTGGGTATGGAGAAGGCACAGCCTGGCTTGTGTTTGAGCCCTGAGGAGGTGACACCAGGCTGAACAGGCACCTTTACCCCCCAGCTATTGCATACATCCCCCCAGCCCATCACCCAAATCTGCAACCCACATAAGCCCCTGTTTCAGGAGCACTCCTGCCCTCCAACCTGCACAGCCCCATCCATGGGGTGATTCTTCACCAGCAAGAGGCTCTTTATTAGCCCCGTTTCACCAGGTCCCAGTTACCACTTCCCCCATCACCCCAGAGCTCCAGGACCCCCCAGCAGCCTCACCCCATACTGAAGGGATGGACATAGGGAATGTGGCGCTGGGACCATGGGAGCAGCTCCTGGGGTGATGCTGGCTCAGCCCCGGTGCTGTGGGAGCGGGAGCTGCCGTCTCCCTGCTCTGCACAGCCAAGTGTCACTGCACATCACCATCACCCTGCACCGAGCAGGGATCGGCCACAAGCAGACAGGACCGGAGGCAGGAGAAGGATGCGGGAAGAGCATCCCTTCCCCCATCACCCTGCTCCTTCCCTTAGCGCTGGCCCTGGCCCCAAATCCAGACCTTTCCCAGGATGCAGATGGAAAAGCAGGCAGGGAAGGGGGGAGGAAGGTGTTTTCCAGCTGAAACAAAGCCTTGGGGGCTCCTTGGTTAGCAATTCCCTTCCTGTATGGCATTTCCTCCTCCTTTCCCCTCCAAAAGAATGAGAGATCTGGGAAATCAAGAGATCTCGCCCAGAAGGGTAAAGGATTGTGTGGATCCGGTGCTGTCACAGCACAACCAGCCCATCCTGCAGGAAAACCTGCTTTTCTGTGGAAAAACGGAAAGAAGCAGGCTGGGGAGCTGTGTCCTCAAACCAAGAGCTGGGGCCTTCAGGCTGTGCATCCCAGAGGTGAATTCCTGGTCCTTTCCTCTGCCAAGAGGCATCACTGAGCCCAAATTGGGTCCTTGGACCTCCTTCCAGAAGGATCTGGCCCCTATAAAGTATTGCATGTGGGCTACCATGTGCATCCTTCACCTTCAACCATGTCCTGGTACCACCGGGTCCATGGGTGATGGAGGGAAGGGGACACCAATGGGACATCTCCGTGCTCCCGTTTGATCTCATTATTAATAAGGGCTGATCCCACATGGCTCAGCCACCCCCATCCTCCTCTCCCTCAAACCATGGGGAGGGAAGGAGGAAAAGAAGGAGGCCGAATGTCTCCATCCAGCCTGGATCATGGCCTGTCCTGGTTTCCCCATGCACAGCAGCCGATGCCATTTCCAGGTTATTCTGTTTGAAAGCATTGCACTCCAAATGCAGCAGCAGGCACAAAGGGAGCAGAGCTTATGCACAGAGCAGGGAGCTCAGTGTTGGTCTCATTAACCATCACATCACAGCGAAGCAAGTCATTTTTGTTAGCCTCATTGCAATGAGACCCACATTGTAGCACCCAAACTACCCAATCACTGCTAATTCCCATTAATAACTCAATTGCAATTGCTATAAATATTATATAGAGGGAATATATCATTGACCATCTCTAATGCTGTGCTCACCCCTCCTATGACCCTGTGCTCCCTCAAAGCCATCACAGCAAGTCAAAGCACCCCCGATCTCTTGCTGGAGGTGCTGAGGGTGGGTTTGCTGCCCTGGTTGGTGCTGGGCAGCCACTGGTGCTGTTTTCACACCCCATCAAGCAGGCTGCTGCTGGCACTTGTGTCTCACCAGTCAGGAGGTCAGGTCCTGGAATGATCCCTTCTGTATTTCAGGCCTTTATTGGCTGATGGAGTGCTCATAGGGTGAAACCACCCCATTGCAAAAGGCTTTGCTAAAGCCTGATGGGCTCTGCATGGCCGCTGGGCAGATGGGGCTGTCACAGCCAGCACCGCTCCGCTGACCATTGAGCAATGCGTTGTTACAGCTGAAACCAGCTCAAAACAGCCCCAGCCAAGACCTCACAAGACCTCAGCCTTTGCCTTGCTAAGACAGGAGCAGTTGAAGCTGTGGCTGCCCCATCCCTGGCAGTGCTCAAGGCCAGGTTGGATGCTGCTTGGGCCAATGCTCTAGTGGAAGGTGTCCCTGCCCGTGGAACTGGATGAGCTTTAAGGTCCCTTCCAACACAAACCAGTCTGAGGTTCTATGATTGAGAGCAGCCTCTCTGCAAGTCCTGCATCCTCCTGCATCTGCAATGGTCCATCCCATCCTCCAACCTCCCTAAACAGATGAAGATGCTCTTGTAGCCCACTAGACCTCCATCTTCCTCCTAGTCCCCAACAGGGATACAGGCAACAAACCATTAATGCTTATCATGCTCCTACAGGATCTTTTCCAGCTGAACCCCTGTCTGAGGCAAGCAGGAATGCTAAGCAACAAAGCTCTGGGTTTCTTTCTCTTCCAGCTCCCTTTTACTATTATTAGTTGTATTCCTTTAATTGTTACCACCAAATCTGTTGCACAGTGGGGTAAATGCTCACCCATCTTATAGCGAACAGAGCTGAGACACGATGTGTGCAATCACATGTCCATGCAAAGAAGAGCTTCAGGCTACTGGATCAGAGGATGGCCAGAGCAGGGATAGCTGAGGAGGAAAAGCAGGAAGGTTTCCTCTCAGAGCTGGGTTGCAGGAGGATAAATCACTGCATAAAGTGTGAGGCAATAGCAAGGAGAGGGGTTCCTGGGCTTGTCACTTGGAAGCATATGGCTGCTGCTGAGCTCTCAGGCTTATTTAGGATTTAGTGACTATTTGATCTCGTTTAATCCAGATGTTCAGCTCATCACATAATGGGATCCCACCAGAGGAACTGTATTGTGATGCCTCCCGGATAGCCAAGCCCCCCAAAACACAATGAGGAGAAGGAGCAGCTTCATCAAGGCTGAGCATCCCAAGAGGGTGAAGGCGAGCTGGGGGACCTCATGGCTTTCCATCGGGATCAGACCAACACGCTGGTGTCAGCTTCCCAGGTCCTTTGCATCCTAGCCAAGATGCCAGGAATTCTGGATCTGAAATAGCATCTTTAGGATTTTTAATTCCAAAATCTGATTTTTTTTATCACAGAAATCCTGAAGGATTCACCAGAACTTGGATGTGCTTCTTTCTGGTCTCCTTTTCCCTGTGCCAAGGGCTTTCCGTCCAGACAGAGGCACCATTCCCCTTATTCCAGTGCAGGGATTGACCACTCCACCCTTCTCCTGCATCACTCCATTGCAGGCATCAAACAGAAAAGCAACTGTGAATTACAGAGCAATGGGAAGCAGGGTGGGAAGCACCAGCGTTGCATCCCGGAGCAGTGATGCAACATGGAGAATGTGCCCATGGCTGCACTCAACAGATACTCCAGGATGTCCCATCCTCAGGTTCATGTTGGGATCATTGAGCTATGCTTGGAATGCTGGAATGGACAGAATGGGATACGTTGGAGATCACATCACCTGTGTCTATATGCACATGTCAGCTCCCACTCTAGCCTAGGGTGATGGAGATAGGTCTAGGGCTGCCTGTTCATATTGCCATTGGAGAAGTGCTAAGTGCTTCCCAGGAGATATGATGGTTCTTTTGGAACACTGAATCCCTCTCTCTTCCAAGCTGGCTCGTGCTGTGGGCTCCCCAGAAGCTGGCAATTCCACATCCCATCCTATCAGAGCAGCCCCAAACCCCACTGTCAGCACTGCAGGGCTGGTGCTGAGCTCTGGAAGTTAATCAAGATTAAAGAAAGGCTTTTCCCAGGCTCAGCACTGACTCTGGCCAGGCCTGAGGCTGGAGCAATGAGCCAAGAGAGGAGGTGAAGCTGATCCAGGGTGGTGGCCTGGGGCAGGAGCTGTGTGCATCCGGACACTGGATGATGGGAAGATGGAGGTGATGAATGTGTCCTACCTTAAATGCCTACTGCTTCCTGCTGTGCTGCCTCATCTCCTGCTTCATCTTCAATCCTTGGGAGGACAAATTGTACAGAACCATCCAAATGACTCCATTAGAAGTGCCAGCACTCAGCATCCAGCCCTGCATCAGCTGCAGAAAGCACATCTGGCATCTCTCCATATTGGTCACCACGTCTTCCATAGGGCATCTTTAACGTGGAGGCACTCAGGGAAGGAGGTGAGTGCAGAGGACTTGGTGTGGAGAAGCAACAAAGGGTGGTAGCATCTACCTACACCTCTGAAGGGTCCGTGCCAGGCAGCCTTTTGCTGCTTGAAAGCAATTTGGGTCCTTCAGGACAGCCCATACTGAGGACAGGATGGGGCTGGCTTCCCTGGGGTGATGCCCAAGGACTGGCCATTGCTTTGGAGATGCAGGATCTGCTCCTCATGGAGGTGCTTTGCTTTAATAGATCCTTGGAAATAAACAACCCCAATTGTTTCTATCAGATACAGGCTGGCCATGAGCATGGATCAGTCTTAATTGTGCTGCTTTCCTCATCTAGGGGCTTAATGGCTTCATTGCATTAAAGATCACTGAGATGGGTTTTCTTCTGCATTGAGGAGACTTCCCAGCATTCAGCATCTTTCCTGCTGTGCTGAGGTTGGAATTGCAGCCCTGGGCACAGCCAAGGCAAAGCTAACGCAGTGCCCTTGTCCTGCCTGGCTGTGATCCCTGTTTTGCTCCATAGTTTTCCTACCCAAAGCTCCTTCCCCCACCTCCTCCCTGCACAGTCACTGAGCTCTCCATGAATCTTCCTGAGCACAGGGCTCTTAGAATGAAAATGTATATCTTGACATTTAATTAAGGAGATGAGAGTGGTTCATGGGGGATGCAGAGCACAGAGAGAGCCATTAGCCGGGTGCCCTTGATGGAGCCTGGGTGAGTTGGATGAGAAACCCATTCCCATTAAGTTGCTGATGCACGAAAGCCCCATTGACCTCATTGCTCTTTGCACTGTTGACCTTGCTCCATCCCAGGTGGTGCCTGGGAGGTTTCCCCAGGGCAAATCACAGCTCATCCTTGCAGAGAGGCAGGAGAAGGATGGAGAATCAATCAGTGCTAGCCAAATGGGACCCTATGAGCAAGGCAGGCAGCGCAAGGCAGCAGGGAGGGCAGGGGGGCTGCAGGGCGATGTTGAGCAATGGGGTTTAGTGGTGCTGCTGCATATGAGGTGCAAAGGGTGAACACAGGAATACCCAGACAGCAGCAGCCCTGCCTGCTCCATGGCTGGTTTTGCAGCAGGACATGGGTTTTTTCAGGTCAAGCACTGCAAATGAGGGTTTCTTCCCTTTTTGTCACCTCCTGCAGGTGAACTCCAGGTAGGGAAAGTATCTTTACTCCCACAAAATTCCAGACTTGTTGGGTTGGAAGGGGCCTTAAAGCTCATCCAGTTCCAACCCTATAGGCCCTTGTCCAAAGCCCCTCTCCAGGTTTCCTGTAGCCCCTTTAGGCACTGGAGCTGCTCTAAGGTCTC
>JANHGB010050428.1:25169-39062 GCA_026283785.1 Coracopsis vasa | reverse complement strand
GAAAGGAAAGGAAAGGAAAGGAAAGGAAAGGAAAGGAAAGGAAAGGAAAGGAAAGGAAAGGAAAGGAAAGGAAAGAAGAAAATACAAGACAGCATACCTCTCATGGCAATATCTTTGGTTGTACCTTATGGTTTGACACTCCCCCTGCTTCTGGTTAACAAAGAGAGGTTCTGTTTTCACATAGCTGTTTGAAAAGCTGTCATGTGAGATTCTCCCATTTTTTCTCCAGCACAAGATCCAGTTGCCTAAATGTACTGCAGAGGAAATTTAATTTCAGAAAGGGACCCAAACCAGTCATATAGCCTTGGTCACTGTTCCCAGAAATGAATTATATATGGGGACAGTTTTTAAGGTATGGACAGTAAATTTGAGGAGCAGGTTAGGGAGGGATTATCATAGGTCTTTACTTGCTTGAGGGAGCTGTTGAGGTGTAGGGAGACAACTCATTCTCAGCTGCCCTGTCCCTGCATGGCTGCAGATGAGGGCAGTGCTGTTGAGCCATGGTCACTCACTCTACAGAGCAAGTCCAGGCACTAATCATCCAGTCACCTAAAATACTCTGTAAAATATTGCTTTATTTTATCTGGATGGCCATCTCTGTACTGGTCAGCTCAGTAAATAGGACACAGTTACAATCAGATTCCACTCCAGTGCTGGCAAAAGCAACAGAAACAATTCTCCAGTTCCTGTTTGTTTCCTGTTTAATCCCATTTAATTGCTTCTAGTTGCTGCAGGACCTGGGAGGAGTATCTTCTAGCCTACCTAGTATTGCTTCAAAGTCAGGTTAGAGCTGCTAAAGGGTGACCCAGGAAGAAACTGGCCATCCAAGCCAAGATGCTCAAGAAAAGGCCATGTGAGTAATGGATTCAGTTGACCCGATGTCCCACGCCATAGGGAGCACTGTAGAGCAGAGCCACCAAACGCATGCAGGAAGCATCTCTGTCACAGTGTTTGTGCAGAGCATGTTGGATTGCCAGAAAGCAGATGTCCTATTTCTTTCTTTAAAACCCTTTTTACAAATGAATTTCTTATAGTTAAAAAGTGATCATTACTCAACTCACTGAACAGCTACTGTGTTTTCACACTCTGACTTGTTGGCAAAGACCAACTGGATGAGGACATTGCAGACACAAGTTTGTCTACATAAAGATTTATTTGTGTTCCTGTCCACATGATTAATGCTTGCTCCAGGGGGAAATCTGTAGGTGAGAAGGGATGCTATGCTACCATGATTTTCCATGCCTTCATGTAGAAGAAAATATCTCTTCTATCCTTTTATTTATTTTTTTGTCCCATTCAATCATGATGTGGAGGATTGCTAGAACAATAGGTAGTTTAATCCAGATAGTCATTTCATTGTAAATCACCAGGGTGCAGATTTTACAGTTCAGGTATTACTGGTTTTGTTCTGTTCCTTCACTTCTCAGGCTTAAAATTGGCCAACACAAGCTTTCAGAAAATGAATAAAAAATTAAATTGCTCAGGACTGGGACATGGTTTGCCAAGTATCAGCCTGGGGAAGTGTTCTGTAACTCTGTGGTAAACCCCTGTGTATATAATCACAGAGGAAAAGCTGACAGACCTTTAGCTGTAGTTTTGCAGTAATAAAGTATTATTATTAATAGATCCTTTCATCCAGGGATCTCAAAGTACTTTAGGAATATTCCTTTACAGGGAAATGTGCAGGGGTAAGGCATATGGTTTTACACCATGCCGTATCAACAGGGCATCCTCTTCTCAGCATGTGCTGTATGGGGGACTCACACTTAGAGACATTTCCATGGCAGAAGGGTTGGGAAGGCATGATCTAGTGTGAGGATAAAGGACCAGATGAGACTTGCATGTGATAGCAACTTTCTCTGCCTCTCTCTTTGCAGAGATCCAGATAGAGGACCTGGCAACAGCAAGCATTTGGAGGAAGTCAGCTAATCCTTGCATGCAAAATGCTAGGCCATGAAGCTTTGTTTTCCTCTTCTTGGCCAAGACTTAAAAAAATGCAATGGTTTTATTTGCTTACTTGATCCCTGGCCAGTCTCCAGGGAACTTGGGCTGCAAAGTCACAGGGGCTGCCTGCTTGCACTGTTAGGGTGAGTGTAAAGGACTGGGCTCTCAGTGTGAGACCTAGCTAGTGGAGGTTGCAGCTGGCATCCAGGAGCCCACGGTGGTCTCAGGCAATGTTTCCCTTTGCTTACCCCTTCATTCAACAGGTATATTTATTAGATGACATACCCGCTATGCAGCGTTTCACTATTTAGTCTAGGAAAGATTATATTAATTTCGGACTCCCTTCTGTCTTGCTCAGAAGCTGTTTGTTTAACATGGACTCGAAAAGCTGCACCCGCAGCTTGCTGGACAATAAAGTTAGTCTGTTAAAGGATCCGTTCATAAAATACAGTGCATCTGCTGATGAATTCAAGGACATTTTCATGGCACTAAAATAAGCTTTGCAGTGAAGATGAAGGACTGATGGATCACCATGAGAAAGGGCACAACAGGGGGTACCCCTTGCCCAGCTATTTGGGCACAGAGCTCCTGGCCACAGTGCATGTCTCAGGGCTTTTCCTGGCCAAGGCAGGGATGGCTGTGCCTGTGCTATTAAAGCTTTCATTCACATGTCTTAGCTCCCTGAATTCCTCTGTTGTGCCAAAATTGTCACCCCGTGGTATGAACATACCTTAACTGAGCCCAGTGCTGACTGGTTCCCATGGGCTATTTGCCAAGGTGACTGCCAGCCACTGGACACTTCGCATGTGCCTTGGTGAGCTGATCACAGCCACACCATGCAATCCTAGCACTTGGTCTGCTGGAGAGCTACACAGTTTACAAAGGTGCCTTAATCTAAGAAAATAAAACTGATGGCAGGGTCACGAATTCATACCACACTCCTGAAAATGCCACTTTCTCCATGCCATTCCCAGAGTATCAGCTCAGCTCTGCAAAACCATTCAAAAGTGGATTTGGACCAGATTGAGTACAAACTGAACATCCGCCCAAACAGAAAAGTTCACCAGCCCCAAAGTCTCTGTGTTCTCCACCCCCTCCCTACAAATGAATCTTATTGTGGGGAGAATATATGAGCAAATAATTCATTTTGGAGTCTGTGGGTGGCCCCCGAGGTGAGCTGGAGCACTGCATTTTACATACGCACACCCCCACACAAACTGCCTTTGCTTCAAATCAGCACCAGTGAGCCTACGCACATCTCTCCCGAGGCCTTTGTACAAGACCTTTATCCTTCTACCAACGGGGAAGCCAAACCCTCAGGGTGAAAGACAAGTTGAAAGCTAAGATCCGAATGATTTGGCAGAAATTGAAGCTATTGCGAGATTTTCCAAGATGAGCCCACTGGGGGACTGGAGAGCTCATGACGGTTTAATGGTTTAAAAAAGAGAATGGGGCTTAATCTAGACCATGTGCTGAGATGAGCTGCTAAGGATGGAGGTAGAGTATGGCAAACCTGCCCTGACTGCAGCAGCTGCCCTCTCCACATCTGGATCACTTGGAAAGAGCGCTGTCTTCCTCTGTTCCTTGTTCTTAAAATACTGAAGCACTGATCCAAGCTTCCTTTTTGTGGCTGAACCCTCTTACATGCTTTGGGTTTTGTACCCCAGGGTTGCCCAAGAGTATGCTTGGAGACCTCTCTGGGGATATGGCATTTGGGGAGTGGGATAGGGGAAGGCAAATCCTGTACTGCCCTGGGCCAGGCCAGGCATGCAGACTCCTCCAGCTCTTGCAGAAGATGCTCAGGAAAAGCATCTTCAGGCATTGCTGAAATTAGTCTTGCAAGACAGTGCTGCAAGTGGGGCAGCTGCAGTGGAAGGAGCCTCCGTGATGGGCTTGTTGAAGGCACACAGCAGTACCATGGTTCTGGGGACAAAGGGACTGACTGTTAACTGCAAAGGCTGTTAGACCCCGGGAAGCAGAAAAGAGGAGCAAGAAAGGAAAAAGCAGTCACAGATAAAAAAGTAGGAACAGATCAGTAGAAGAGGACTTCCTAGGGATGTGGGACCTGTGCTCCACCTCCCCCTTGCTTGTGCCCCTGTAGCTCCCCACTCTCCCCATCCTCACTGCCACTGTACCCAGCCACAGAAGAAGTGGAAAGAAACCATTGCATGGATTTGACCCAAAAATACCTTTTAACTGTCTGAGATTGGACAAGTCTCTTCTGCTTGCTCAGCATAAACACTATAAATTATGTCCATAATGCTTGGTCTGAGAGAACAGCTTGGTCCGTCTTGCTGGGATTCAGTCCTTTTCTGAACCAGAGCAGGTGCAAGATGTCAGAGAGAAAACGGACCCCAGCAAGGTCCCTAGCATAGCGCAGGGGGATTATCTGCAGTTAAAAGAACCTTAGAGAACCGTAATTCTTTTGACCAATCTGCTAAGAAATAAGACGTTTATTTAGGAACTAGATGATCTTAAGGTCCTTTCCAACCCTAACCATTCTATGATCCTATGATTTAGGTACTCTGCTCAGTTCTGACTGGCCAGCGCTGACTTCAGCACTGCTGAGACATGGATTTTGAGGGAGATTTATTGTGGGAGCTGGAAGATCTCACAACTCATAAACCACCTTCAGCATCCTCCTTAGGACATGACGTTCACTTTTAAATAACAACATGCTTTGGTTTTGTTTGGTTTAGGTTTTGCAAGCCTCCGTAATGAGAAGCACATCCATCTCACTGGCTTTGAGGTGCCAATAGCTGGTTAGAGGGACTGAGGCAGTGTCAGTACATGAGGCAGACACTTGCTAACACAACCTCTTCTAACAAAGGTGTCTAAACAAGGTGGGTGGACAATCCCTAGAGCCGTCTACTCATCTTCTCTATCACAGGAGTTGTGGCAGCTGCATCTCTGACTCTGCAGGGCTGGATGGGATGATCATGGCACAGCCTGATCACTCTCCATCCACAAACATGTGCCACAGCTGGACCAGGGTCACAGCTTATAGATGGCAGCAGCTGAAATGCCACCCCAGGGACCAGGATGAACCCTGCAGCGGGGAGGGACAAGGTGTTACATGGCCTGCAGCACACTCATGAGGCCAAAGCATCATGGAGGAATGGCTGGGACAAAACAGTGAAGAGTAAGATTTGCAAGAATCCCAATTAGGAAAGTCAGCACCAGAAGGTGCCAAAAAAGCTGTGGCTGCAGAGCCCTTTTTGCTGCTGAGCAGGATGCCTAGGGCTGCTGTGCCAGGGTGACTCCTGGGGATGTAGACCATGAGAACCCTGTCTTTTCCTGCCTGGACACATTTAACTTCTGACCTGTATCAGCTGTCAGATTAGAAGGGGTTTAGTCACATCAGCCTGAGCAGGAATTAAAGCCCAGCTCCAGGGTGAAAGGGCAGAGCCTTAAAGGGATCACCTTAATTGACAGGGCCTTTTAATCCTCCTGTTCTTGTACATTAATCCAAATATCTCCAGTTCTTCTTCTTAACCTGTTTTCATAAAGTAAAGAGAATTATACTTAATATGACAAAGCTGAGAGTAGGAGGAAAGCATGACCTTAGCCCTCCTGAAGAAGGAGTTTGAGGCTGTAGTGAATGCTGCTCTTTATCCCGGTCACTCCCCAGCCCTTCCTTAGCAGTTTGAGAGCTGGAAATGATCAGGCAGCTCCTCCTTGGCTGAGCTGTGGCAGTGATGCTGTGCAGGACAAGGCTGTTGTTTGATGTTCCATTTGCAGTTTACATTTATAATGGCAGCACTCTGATAACCTGGGTACTTGAAACAGGCCCAAGCAGAGAGGAGCTTGGAGCACACCACATCCATCACCTGACAAACACAGTCAGTGGGGCTCCACTTCTTGGAGCATCCCTCCGTACAGTAGCAAGTGGTATGCACAACCTGGAGGCTCTGCTGCCCACCTCCGGGGGTATGTGAAGGGCTGAACAGAACTAGAGGTGCCCTTTGAATGGGGAAGTGCTGGGATTGCTGTCGTAATACCTGATGCACAAAGGATTTCAGGCTGTTTGACTATCAGCCAGCAACTTTCCAGGCTATCAGCTAAAAAGCTGTAGTATTTCCAGTTTTAATACACATGTGGAATTATGGGCAGCAGCCATTTGCATCAAATGACTTTTTGGAAGCAAAGTGTTGGTGTGCAAAACCAGTTGTTTCTGAAATGTCTTTTTACAGTAAACTCCCTTGCAGGCTGATCTCCAGTACAGGAGGTGTAACTGAGATCCCAAATGCAGTCAGTGGGCAATGGAAAACCTAGCTGGTAACCTGGCAAAGTTAATTACAAGCTGTTAAACTAAGCTGTTAACAGCTAAGCTCAGTTGTTAAACTCTCAAGGACACAGATTTTACCTTCATGTGCTTTGGTAGTGCGGCTATGCACTGCAACCAGAGGCTCTCAGCTCCACTGAGAGATAAACAGTGGGATAAAGAAGAGGTTCAACTCTTAAACCATAGGGAGGAGGGAAAAATACCACACTTGTTTATGTGAGTGCCGCAACTCAGACATTAACAGAGTTTTAGGTGTTGGGGACAGTGCCCATGGTGCCAGCCTGGGGACCACGCTGGCTCTGGGTGGTTTTGGTGATCATTGTTTCTCACTGCCATGCAGAGGGAGCCTAATGGGAAAAAACCCCATGCCTAACACTGCCCTACTGCCATCCATGTGTATTGTGCTTTGTAGATACACTGGCTTGTTCTGGCGGTCAGAAACTTACCCTGCAAACCAAGTTCCTTTCAAAATACATGTAAGGCATCTATTTTTCTGCTGGCATGGTGGGGAAAGCCACAGAAAATTGTGGAAAGAATGAAGTTTCCAGGGGCAAGTTTATTTTGTCTCGTTCTCAGCCTGCTTAAAGTTCAGCTCAGATGTTTCAGGAGCCCAATTTGTACCGAAGGGAAGCAGTCTAAGAAACAGTTGCGGATAAAAGAAATCTGAAGGCTATTAAGAAATAAGGAGAAAAAAAAATTCTTTTGAGTAGGCTGAAGGAAAACAAGCACAGATCCCATGAGACGGAGAAGAAAAACTCCAATGGAAAGAAAAAACAAGTGGATGGTGAAACCTGGTTTCACAGAGGTCAGTAATATTTTGCTGCTGGCTTCAGTGGGCAAGAATTTTATCCACAGTTTCTAATCATGGTGATGGCCTCTTCCTTCCAAAGTTGTTCTTCCATCTTGTGATTCATCACATCTCCTGTCTGGACATGCAGTAGCACAGAAGTCACATTTAGGAAAATACTCTTTTAATGGAACTAATCGCTCTTGGAAAAAAAACTGGTTTCAAATGACAGGAGGAGGAGGGGAAAGGTTCATGACCTCGATCCAATTTTTGAACCCCATGAACACACAAAAATAATTTGAAAAGTTCATAAAACCTCAATTTCCAGCAGATTTCCCCATCCCAAATCTTGGGCTTGTCAGGCCAGAAGCCCAGATCCCTCCTCAAATTCAGTCGTGTGCAGAAAGTGACACTGATGCACTTTGTAAAAAGCCTGGCCAAAACCAGAGCCCTGGAAAAGGAGCTATTTGGGCAGCAGAAGCAAGAGAAGAGAGGGCCAGTCCCTTTGAACTAATCAGCGAGGCAAGGCGTTGGATAAGCCAGGGCCATTTTTAATCAGATGTCTGAGAAGACTGTCAAAGGGATCTCCTGACACTTGCCTTGTCACTGATGGTATCTCAGTGCAGATAAAATAAAAGCAGCAGTAAAAGGGAAGTCTGAGCCATTATCTGCCCACACCTGGGCTGTGAAGGGCGCCAAGCGGAGACAGCGCCTAGCCCTGTCTGATGCTGCGAGGAGATTTTGGAGTGAGGAGATTGCCCCCTGAGAGGTACAGGGGAGCATCGCTCCTTGGTGCTGGGGAGCACAGCCTGCATCATCAACTCCTGGCTCTGCACTGGGGTTTTGTACTTATGGTAGAGAATTTGTATTCACAGCCTTAACCATCACCTCCCTGTGAATGCTGGGCTGAAAAGGTGTTTTCTCCCCAGGATAATGGGGGAATGCTGTTACAGCCTTTTGAGAAGGATTTGCAGGCTTTCGCACAGATGTTCATTAAATCTCCCCCTGGCCTCCAGTTTCCAATCATGGGAAGCAGCTCCACAAGCCACAGAACCCCACAAAGTCTCAGTTTTGGTGTTTCCTTTCCTTGTGCATTTCCTGGAGTCAAATGTAGGCTATGTAGCAGCTTTTACTTTGAGGAGATATTTCTAGGCTCTTTGTATCCCACACATTTTAAATCATCTTGCAAGAATGTGATCCCTTGAAGCTTCTGCTGCTGCCAAAACTTAATTGGAATTGGCCAGCAGGCTTGAAGGGACAGATGGACAGACAAACACATAAACACTGCTATCACATTTACTCTATTTTCCTTGGAAAGCTGAGCTGGAAACTGCAGTAACCCAATCAGAGATATGGGATAATACCACATAAGATCAGCAACCCATCTTAGGCCATACTCTGTGAAGCATGAATCATTCATGGGCCCTGTACAAGCACCAAGAACCTGTCTGCACACTGGTAACCTCAGCAGTGCCCAGGGCCACCACAACAGATGCACATTTTGAAATGACCTTTGGAAGTTTTGACCATATCTCCATGACTGTTGTAAGACAATAGCATAAAACGGCTTCAAAACAAGAAGCCTCTCTATTACAACTTGGTAAATTCTAGTCCTTGAATGTTTTGCTGTATTAATTCTGTTGTCTCGAAAGTCCTCTGCAGACAGGAGAAGGTCTGCTTGATGCTGGGATTTAGGATTGAGCCAGTACTGTCAAGTACACCTCTTAGGGACTTTTGTATTCAATCTTTGGGCTTAGTGGTGCTTTGTGCTGATATCCTACTGGCATAGATATTCTGTGAGCAGGTCCCTCTGTGGGAACTTTGCTGGTTTTTATTAGATCCTAAACCTATTTACTGCAAGAAATCAACCGCTGCCGAAATTCTAGCTACCATGCAGAGACCAAGGGGGTCCACAGGATTACACTGGTGTGAAAAGAGACTTTGACCCCTTCACTATATTTAACACAAATCAAATGCCACAGTGGGGTAAAAACTCCGTGTGTATTAACCGTGTCTCCATACTTATCCAAACTACAGTAACTATCTCCCTGCCCCACCCCCCTTTCTAATAGTGGTATAAATAGTCCAAAGGTCTCTTGTCAACACAGCTCCCAGACTTCTAGCTCTTTGAGGGGCAAATGTACTTTGTTTTATTACTTGTATGACATTCCTCAAAGAAGGGGATTTTGACCTTCTTAAATTCCTCCTGGAGATTAAATACCAAACCCAGCAGTCCACAAGGGAATTAATAGACAGCTTCAATACACACAGCAAGACCTTTGAAGGGGGTCAAGTTATTAACACACTGGGAAATGTAGATTCTATCTTCCGATGCAGGATATATTTTGCATTCTAGATCAGATAATGACAATGGGGCCTAGAAAGCTGCATTTCTGCAATGAGTTCTGCGGCTCTCAGCAGATCTTCCAATTTTGCATATTTTACTGAGGACACAACTTTGCTGACTTTAGAAGCCTTCACATAAAAGGAATGCACAACAAACTTCTTCTGGGAGAAACTGGGCCTTGTATTTTAACAGTGGGCCAGTGTGGCTTTAGTTTTCATTAGACAAGGAATCTTACCTGGGGGCTTAATACTTATTCAACCTCCTACCACCTCAAACCAGACAACCCTACAAAAAATATTTGGTTAATATTTATATATTTAAGGAAATTAATGTCAGGCATTGGAAGCCCTTTAAAGTTCCTTTTTGTGCACTTTTGGATAATCAGAGTTTGCATAAACTATTTAAGCCTGATGATACCGAAATGGTCATGGAAAACTCATTTCAGCTTTCTTCCAGTGCATATTTACACTGGAAGCATGATTAAAAATGTTCACTTCACTTCAACTAAGGTAGCTGGACCAAGGAACAAGGTTATGTGATAGAATCAACCAAAGGTTTAAGAGTGATTCACAATTTCTGTAAAACTTTGATACTTGAAAAAAGTAAGGAAATATGACAGTTTAACAGTCCTCTCTTGTTTCTGAACTGCTGTGCATCAGTTTGAGATTATACCTACGAAATGCTCAAGAAGGGGATAACATCTTACAAAATGTCTTCTTTTCTTTCTCTCCCCTCCATTTGCTTGATGTTATTGGCCACTGCTAAACAACAGAAGTTGAGATGAAAGCCCTACAGTAAATGAAAATCAAGAAAAAATGAATAAGTTGTAATATATTACTTGTTATGAAATATTCCTTTGGCACGAATTACAGTAAACAAACCAGCATCCATTCCAAAACAGCTGTAAACAAATCTTGACTACTCCCCGATTGCCAAAAATCTCACACCACTCAAACTGACATGGAAAAAAGCATTAATGTTAGCGAGGAATGGATTTCAGGAAAGCTGGGTTTGGTCTGGATAAGCATATCTGACATATGCAAGCCTCCTGAGAGCCTATAAAAACAAGCTTTCTTGGGAGATTTCCTGCACTTCTGGTTGGTTTGGAAATGTCATGACAGCTGGCTTCACTGCAGCTTTTGAGCACTCCAGGTTGTGTTTGTAGCCACAAATCAGGGAAACAAAGATGCCTGGAAAGGGAAGAAACCACATAACAATATTTAGAGCTTCTAGAGCAATTCCGAGCCAGTGTGCTCAGTGTGCTCTTACATGCACTCAGCAGGAAGATCTGCTCTTCTCCCTCTGTACAGAAACAAACTGAGGAATAAAGGATTGTAAACTGTTTTCTATCATCTTTTTTCTAGCTGCATGCAGGATGTACAAATATTCAGGCCAATCCTTACTGTTCTAGCCTTGGGGCACAGGAGAAGTGCAAAGGTAAAAGCTGTCACAAATCCATTGTACATGCCCACATTGCTGCATAACTTAACATCTCTTCCACTTTCTGTCCTCTCCCCATGAATTAATTTGATTTATAAAATCACAGTAACAACTTAAAAAAATGGAGTTCTGCCATGTGAAAGCCGAAATGCAGAGGACGTGTTAGAGATCTGAATCCTAACCTTAGTGGAGTTTCCAGCAAAGGCAAAATAGACTTTGGCTTTATCCTAACGATAATGTTAGGACACGCTATCATTTGTGCACCAGTCTCATCTCATACAAACAAAAATTCACAGTGAAACTGTGGAACCCCTTGCCAAAAGAAGTTCTAGGTGCTAAAAGATTGAATGGATTCCAAAAGGCAAATGAAGAGAAGAAAAATGTAGCAATGGCAATGCAAAAACCTTATCATGCTCTGAAGTGCCTTCACTAGGAATTGCTGGATGTCAGGGGAGTGTTCAGAGGCTGCGTCAGCACTTACTAGTTCTGTGCTTACCCTATGCCTTTGGGCATCCACACTGACACTGCAGGATCACTGCAGGAGATGGCTGCTGCCCTGAATCAGTACAGAAGAAATGCCCCTTTGATGTCCATCCCACATGAGGATCAGATTTGCCCTTATCTTTGTGGGGTTTTTTACTGATTTGAACCAAAAAAGCAATGCTGCTGGACAAAATCCTTCCTCTAGTAAGACTTCTAGGTATGCTCTAGAAAGATTATTTCTCCTTAGTGAGCATCTCCAGTGAGAGACATGCTCTTTCCAAAAGACACCCCAACTGAGGCCCCATGCTGGTGCCTTCCTAGGCTGTAAGCCTTGCTAGGCAGTGTGCCAGCCATGGACTATCAGTTGGGCTGTCACAGGCATCTCATGGAAATACGTTGCTCCTTGGTAGTCTTGAAGAACACTCCCCATCTCCCCATGTGGCTGGAAATAGAGCCAGATTTGCTGCCTTCTGCTGGTTTCACAGACAGTTCAGAAACAAAAAGATTATTTTTCCAAGGCAGACATTCATGGAAATGCATATAGAAAAGATGATGAAAGGCTCTGGAGGGTGGAATGTCTTTCCCACTCTGGTCTTACTGGGATACTTCTGTGTTTCCTCATGATTTCTCAGGCCACCTCTTGGTCACTGCCCTTCCCATTGGCAGTCTTCTCTATCATATTATCCATCCTTGGATTCATTTGGCCAAAGGACTGAGGAATTAATACTGTGCCTGCTTTGCAAGGTTATGTTGCCTTTGAGCAGGGCTTCTGGTGTCACGCTTCCTCATGAGAGTTTATTAGGAGGACCTGGGTGTGCTTGCCCCTTTTCAAGTGACAGGAAGGGTTAACTGACTGACTGTCTCTGTGGGGACAAGGCACAGCTCTTTCTGCCTCTGTAGTTTGTAGCTGTATCTGTAAAACATGATGAACTGTAAAATACTTCTGGCTTTTAATCCTTGGGTCAAATGCAACCCCAGTGTAACCCCACTGGAAACTTTGATTTCCTCCAAGAGGCTGTTGCAGGTTTTGCACACAGAGTGGGTAGTGCTTTTGTCTTCCAGCCTAATTCCTCATCATCCTCTGCTCCTCCATACATATCCTGGGAAAGAAAGGTGTCACCAACCTTGGAGCAGAGGGACCAGAAGGACGTGGCAAAGCAAGTCCATCTGCACAAAGCTCAAATGCTAGATCTGTTGTTCTTCTAATAAAAGAACCTGTTTAGGTTTATGAGCACAAAGGCCTTTGATGTTGTTACTTGGAAAATAGTGCCTTAAAGATAATAGAAGGTTTCATGGGCTGAGCCCTTGGCTGGGGGTTGGCAGCTAGCACCAGGAGAGCCGTGCTCCAGCAGAGACTTCCTCAGCACGTAAGCTTTCCTAAGGGCAGCCATTAGAGCACCCCTGTCTCTTCCAGCCATCTGGAGAGGGGGGATAGCTGCCTCCGTCACAGGGTCTTGCAGAGCTGCATTAATGTTTGCACAGTTCTTTGAAGATAACTTTACCAGCTAACATTTGCTAACTTGTTCCATCTCTCTGGTAGAGATTCATGTGGGCAGTGCAGGCAGCCACAGCCTCTTGTTAAACCCGTACCAAGAGGAACTGCTTTCTTCTCAGCCCTTTGGCCCTGCTGTTTGGAGGCATGCAACTGACAAGTCACTTGGCTCAGGGATTCAGTGGGACTTGACTATGACTTTGTTCCAGTGAGGATCTCTGACCCTGCTTCTTCATGGCAGCTAGCACCTGGCTATGGACACATGGAAACCTGTTTGGGGACTGCCATGCTAGTCCCCCTCCCAGGTAAATGCACCCTTCCTGAGGACCTGCTCTCTCCCAGGCACTGCCTGGTGTCTTCTCCTGCAGCTCATGTCCTTCCAGCGCAGTCAGGATCACTGCCACCCCTCTGTCCCATCTCCCAGGGCCGTGCCCCAAGAGGGGTTTGTGACCCCTCTTGTTCCCTTCTTGCCCTTGGGAGCTGTTGGCTGAGGAAAAAGTTGGTTGTTTTGAAGGTGCAGTTGGCAGCGTCACTGAAGGGCCTACGGAGCCCACGAGGGAGACCAAAGCATTGTAACAAGGAGGAGGCATAAATCCCTGGCAGGAGCTTTAATCCTCTTACTGAGCTGCCAGTTATGATTTATCATCCAGTTTAGTTTTAATGTTGTTATTGCATCTTCAGTGCTCCTACCCTGTGCAATGACTGGGTCGTTTCCCTTGGGAGGAAGAGGGGGAGCGTGTGAGTGTGTGTGTGAGGTGTGCGTGTGAGGTGTGTCTGTGTGAGCGTGTGCGCTTCAAGCTGTGTAACAGGAGATGGATTCAAAGTGCCTCCTCAGGACATTGTCGCCGTAGACGGGCACTTTGTTCATCTCTGTGGTGGAGCCGCCAGGCCCTCCAAGTCCCGATCACCATCCCAACCCAAAGCGAGTCCCGTTTCAGCGGCGCTCCCCCTCCCCGCACCAGCACATAATGTTTCTATTGTGCCGATGCTGTTTTTCTGGGGAAGCGGCAGGGATTTAAATATCATAAAGGCAGAAGTTGGGCTTTGATATACTGTCAGCAAAAGCTGAATACTGTAATTTCAGGCAATTTTCTCCGAACTCCCCTTCCCACCCT
>JANHGB010050428.1:0-15252 GCA_026283785.1 Coracopsis vasa | reverse complement strand
AGAGGAGAGGAGAGGAGAGGAGAGGAGAGGAGAGGAGAGGAAAGGAGAGGAGAGGAGAGGAGAGGAGAGGAGGGAAGAGGCAGCCCCCATCAGCTGCACACATCCTTCCATCCAGTCAGACAGGTCTCGTCCTTTGCAGTGCATTGCCCAGCCTTCCCTGAAGATAGAAGAAGCAAAAGGAGACTGTTTCGGGACTAGACTGATATGATTCATATCCAGTATGAGTAGGCTCTGTTTTCAGTAGAGTCCTTCCCAATGAGGGAGCTCCCCTCACTAGCCCTGGAAAAAGACTTTGCAGACCTTCCAACTCTGTCTGCACTTCTGACATTGAAGAGTGCAGCCATCACTGTCCTTCTATGACACCTGAGCTTTCTCTATGACCTGGCCAGGAATAATGAATTGCAGTGGCAGGTCCCATCACCTCCTGCCACTGCAAGGGTCCCTCCTTCACTGGGACATTGCAGCTGAGCACAGTGTTTTGAGTGCACAGCAGACAGTGCAGTGGCAATGCTCCCCACAGGGGCCCCAGACCCTGTTTGCTGTGTATGCTCCACAAATTACTCACCTCACCTCTACTCAGAAATGATGCTGCTGCTTTTGTGGTGAGCCAGGCTTTGCAGCAGCCCACCACAGGAAGCAAAAACAGCTAATGAGTCCAACTGCAACGGTGGGGAGGGGGTGAAGGGAATCTGAAGGCACGATCTTGTCCCTCAACTTGGAATGTATTCAGGATTCAGTGGTTAACGCCACCATTTTTGCACAAAATGCCTTGTGACTTCAGACAGCCACATATTTATATGATCATTAGAATTCCCTTCTACCCCCACTTCTGTTTTCTCAGCCTGTCGATTACTCTGCCTTTACAGGCTTCCTATGTTATAGCAGCCTGGAGTCCCAGGGATGGTTCAGGGCTGCACCAAGCAAGGGCTGTCATCTAGATTCAGCAGGGTGTTTCAGTGATTAATGTTCTCAGATGTTCTGGGAAGAATTACTTCTGTGCAGTTGGGCAAATGAAAGGAAACACACATGAGCCCTTCAGAAACACACAAGGAGCCCCTTACCAGGCACTCATTCCTTGTGGGCTTCTCGCATTCTTTTGGCACAGATGATGTCATCAGTTATGTTGCTTGATAGCAGGTCTGCAGGGAATGAAATGCAGCCTCATGAGCTCATTCGAGGGCAGGATACCAGCCTGGACCAGATTTCTCTGGTGGATGCAGCGAGGGCTGGGCTGGATACTGCTAGTTCTCCCCTTCACCGGGCTGCCATCAGCTGGCCCAGAGGTGCAGGGAGAAACCCTGGAGAAGGCTTGGGAACAGTGATGCCATGGTACCTGGGAGAAATGCCTCTGGCAGTCAGTGGCCATGGCCTCTCACTCCCCAGCCTTACGAGTCAGTGAGGCTCCCCATACCCTGCACAGATCCATGAGGACAGCAGCAGCTGGGAAGGAAAGGCTGTGGGTAGACAGGACTGAAACTCACAATGGCAAGGCTGTAGTCTGTATCCATCCAGCCCCTCCTCCTGGAGCAGCTGAGCACCTTGGCTTTGGTGACCATGGTCAGCAAGGCCAGAAGCAGCAGAAAGGGGACCCCATTCCTGCAGTGCTGCTGGTCCTTGTGTGCTGGAATCCCGAGGGTGAAAGGTAAAACCAAGGCGTAAGCAGGCAGTAAAGCACAGTTAGACACCCAAGGCCAGGTAGTGACAGGGCTGATCCTGGTGACCCCGGGCTGCTCCCGCCTGCCGTTGGGGTGTGCACACCCCTGTGTGCAGGCACGCACGTACACAGTGACTGTGCCGGACAGCCTGCGCCTCAAACAGGTTTTGTCAGTGCAGACGTGGAAAACGCAGAGCTTCAGGCGCTGCCATTTTGCAGTTCTCTTATGTTAGTGGTGAAAGGTCAGGTGTCCTGTGGGAACTGGGAAGCTGACAAGTGGGACTCACTAAGGAAAGGGTTACGTGCTTTAGCTGCTCACACACCTCAGCCTCTTAGCCTGTTGCTGGTCAGCCTCCGAGCAGAAGCTGTGGTGTGCAGTGACCTCGCTGCTGTTGGGAAGCCATAGCCAAACTCACCAACCCTTAGCTCTGGTCTGCACATCAGCCTTTTACTCAATTACCAGCGCGCACAGTGAGTCACATCCTTTAAGTCCAGCCACTTTGTCCGAAGAAAGATTTCAAATCTGCTCTCTAACAAACAGCATTAAAATCCTTTCCTTGGGCTTATTTCTCTGTCATCCCTCCTTTCTTCTTTTCATCCTCCTCCCTCTGCACCCTCTTTCACCAAACCTGCCAGGCAGTTTGCTTTCTGGCCATGCAGTGCAGTCCTGCAGCCTGCCCAGCTATGCCCAGGTGCCCGTGAAACCAGAGCCATTTGCAGCCCTACAGAGTGATTTGCAAGCAAGGGGCAGAGGCAAGGGGTACCTCCGGTGCTGCCTCCAGTGATCATCCTCTGCAGGCAAGGGCAGTAAGGGCTGCTTAATGAAAAAACCATGTATACTTAGAGAAAATGGTACCTCCAGCAACAGGGATCAGCACCAGGCCTGGTGTGGATAACCCAGAGAGGTGTCTCCTGGAAAATGCTTACCCTTCCAGAACCCACCTGCCCCATCACCCAGGGATGAAGCCCTGCAAGTCTTGCTCCATGCCACAGGAACAAGGATCCAGCACAGTCAGAGAGTGTCGTAGCTGTGGCCATGATTGCAGGGAAAGCACTTTGGGGTTCATGTTCTGTTTCACCTGGAAACTAATTCTTCAAGTGAGTCTGCTGGCAGGGGTGTATTTTATATTTCAAGGTCGTGTTGCAGGATACCATCTTCTCACGGAGCATAACAGCACAACTGTTTCCAGTGCATCCAGATGGGCAGAGATAGGATACTCTGTATTCATGGAACAAAATTCAAGTGAATTTATGTACAAAATGCTTTTAGTTTCTAGAGGGAGCTGCCCATGAATAAATGGCAAACCAAGAATTATTCCACAAATCAATCAATGAGCAGGGGCAAGTAACAAATTGCACACTTGTATTAGGTTAGATGCTATAAAGAAAGTCAGCGAGGAGGTCTTCCAGTCAAGGCAGTAAAAAGAAAAATGAACATGCTGGCTTTCCTCAGAGTTGTGGCGAGGACCCAGAGGGGTTTTCTGTATGTCCTGGAGTGCCCAATGCTTGCTCTTGGTGTGTTGGCACCTCCAGCTGAGTTAATGAAAGCCACTTCTGCCCCACAGGCTGGCACCACCACATGGCTGAGCCAAGGTCTGTCCATACAGCAGGTGGAGATGTTTATCCACTCTTGTTTTACCATTCTGGTATCTCTTTGTTTTCAGCCATGAACACTAATAAACTCAATGAAAATTAGAAAATCACTTAGAAGAGGAGCAGCGTAAAGAATCTCCCCCTTATGGGAGCATTTGCTTTAATTTAAACTGTCTAAAGATAATGAATAACAGGGCTCCATAATGACATAATTTGCTCATCTTCTTGGTTTCAAAGTATTTTTTAACAAGCAAAATGAGGTTTTGAACATGTCTGTGATATCTCCTCTGGATTAAATATTAATCGCGATGCCAAAGTAATAAATACAGAAATCCTGTCTGGTTGTTCTGACATGCAAGTCCCTAATTGTGTGGGAAGCTGCTCAGATGGGTTTCAGTTTCAGCAGGAGATAAAATGCCACAGAGCCAGTACAGTATCTGTGTCACTACAAGATTTACAGCTCGATTCCCCGCCTGGAAACAAAGGAACAAATAGCTGCATGTCACGCACTGCACTGAAACATTATGGATTATATTATTACTCGAGTTTCTACAGGACTTCTCAGTGGGGGAAAAAAAATTCTATTAACTCTCTTTTACGACTACCAGCAGGGCAACGTGAAGGGAATAATCTCCTCCATTTATAAGCTCTGGGGGCCTTAAAACCTGAATAGCAGCCCAGGAGCTTTGTCACAAGGTCTGGCTGTTTCCTTTTCTTCATAAAATTCCTATCTCCATTAATCTGTGTTTATTTTCCTTCTGCTTTTTAATTTGCTTAATGGACTTCAGCCGAAGTCTCTCCTAGAAGTCAGAGGAAAGTAAACTCTGATAAATCCTTTGGGACTTAATAGTCACAGTTAAGCACTTCTTTGGATTATTTTGTCTGACTTTCATCTTTGCTGCTGCAGAAATGTCGGCTGCCTGGTACCACAGCCCTAACCCCATGACTTAAGAGCCTGGGAATGAACTCACAAAAGATATCCCTCTTTCTTTCTTCTTCTGCAGGCATGGAAATAAAACAAGACTAGATCTAAACTCATAAAAGGCAAGTGGGGTGTCCTTCACATGTTTGACCCATACAGAAAGAACGTTGGATGCTTAGTTCTCCTCAAACTTCCAGTCTCTGCTGTTGTCTCCCATCTCCAGGCTGCAGTTCTCAGGGGCAGAAGGAGGAAGCCCCAGCTGGGCAGGAGCTGCTGTGCCTTGTACTGAACCCAGGCTTAGTGCTGTGGAGCACAGCCTGTTCTGAGTAGCTCCAGCCTTAGCATCCTGATCCCAGGTTTCTTCACTGTACAGGAGGTACTGGTTGTTCCTCCATTGTGCTGCCTGGCACACTCTCACATCAGCTCCCAGCACAGACAGGGTAAGGAGGGGACTATAAGGTCCCAGGCCTCATGGGGAATCTGCCCTCTGGCAGCCCATAATGGGCATCAGAGCCCTCCTGCAGGAGAGGTGACCTGCAACATTTCCTTGTTCCCAGTCCTACTGGCATCACCTGCTCAATCATGTTTCGCATTATTAATCTATTGTTTTCTTTTCAATGGGTAGGCTTTGAATGACAGCCAACCTCAGTATTAGTCTCTAAATACCTTTTTGTTAGGAATCCAAATCCTTTGTGTTCTAACTCATATATTACTTTCCATGCAGCAGATTTATTTTTGCACAGCATTTATTCCTGCAGGATCCGCTTACTCAAAAATTGTATTGTATAATTAGGTCCCAACCGCCTATTTCTAATCCTAAACAAAGGTTCACTTTATTGTTCATTTCACCAATTCACATTTTCATTTTACTTCTTCCGTGTACGACAGACATAATTAATTAGGTGCCATTCCACCAACCTTTCTATTTCCTTAGTCTAATGATCAAGTTTTTAAAAACCCTCCATGGTTTGACATGTTGCTGGAGCAATTTACACCTGTCCACCTTTAGTTAAACTAAGGTGTGAAGCACTGAGAGCTGAGCTCCTCTGGCTGACAAACCCTGGTGTGGACAAATGATGGGCCCATTGAATTGTAATTGAGATTTATACATATTTTGGCGCTCAGCCTTACTCCAGACTGAGGGCAATTTGTTCCTAAAGAAAATTTCCAGCATCCTGATTTTGTTTGACCCACTTGGTAAAGCTGTCACCTGTGAATGCATAGGCTTTTCTATCAGCAGCAGTGAGTAGGTGGGCATGGAAAAGGTAATTCTGGCCATTTTTATGAAAACGCACTGTCATGTGTGAGAAGAAAAGCTGATTGAGTGGGCTGGCCCCATATCGCAGATATATCCAGGCCTGACTATTTTGCCTTGGATCTGTTTTAATTTCCTTGGTATTAAAGGGCTCATCCGCCACATACTAACCATAAATCTCAGTAATACCTTCACTAAAACATATCTGAATGTGCTTTCTCTAGGGTACCAGATGGTCAGCCACGATGCAGCTTCAGCTTCCTTTTTGTAGCATCATCTGACCTAGCAATAATAAGAGATTAGGAGCTGGAAGTTAATATGGTAAAGGTATGTAATTACACAACTCTAGGGTCTGAAGACCTTTTTGGATAGATAAATCCAGCACTTAGGGATATCAGCAAATGGACTGTGGTAGCATCCCAAGGAAAGGCGCTCTTTGGAATGGGTGAAGGCTTTGTTGAACTGAGGTGGCTACCATCACTGCTGCACAGAGTAGATAGATGTTGGCATGTAGAAACCAGGCAGCTCAGGGTGTAGGAGAAGTGTGGCTGGGAGAGGACAAAGCTCTGCTGGATGCAAAACCCACCCAAGAAGCTGGGTAAATACTCTGGTGGTTTGCTCTGTGGAGGTTACTGCTGCTGGTGAGCTTGCTCATGGCTTCCCGGATGGCTGCAGGCCAGCACAGAGTTGTCTGCACCACTCTGCAGGCACAGCAGGGATGAAAGGGGCTGAGCAGGCTGTTGCACAAGCTGATGTGTCTCCTGGGATGGGCTGGAGACAAATCATCAGGAGTCTTATTTTGGAGCTCCCAGTGGTGGAACAAAAGCAGAGATCCTGTACCTTCTGTGAAACTCACGCTAAGGAAAAGCTGCACAGCTTGGCCTGGGATGGCAAAGAGCAGACTGGACCCTGCTCAAATGAGCCACTTTCCATGGGTGGACAGGAGCCCTTGTGGCTTACTAGTCCCGTTCACTGATCCATGCTCTGATGTCTGGGATCCTGCTAACAAAATTATCACATCTAGTAAGAGTCAAAGCTGCTTTGTGGGAACCATGAGTTTCCTGTCTTCTTTGCATTTGTGAAGAAAGACTTTGTCATGTTCCCAGGGTAAAAGTCACAATTTGCATTAGGAAAATATAAACAAAATGAAAAGATCAGCCCTGTGATAGAGCCAGCACAACAACAGATTCAGGAAAGTACTAACTAAATGCTGCACAGCGGGCAGATTTTGATTTATATTTCTAAGCCTTTTTGGTTTCAAAATACAGTATTCTCTCTCTTTCATCTCCAGATCCCAGCCAATACAGAACAGAAACATAGCTTTTGGCGATCTTCATTTTTTAGCTAAACTTGTTTGTGTTCTCTCTTTGTGCTTGAAGCAGAGCAGTAGCAAATTACATTACTGCTTCTCAGTTTGTGACACACTTGACCATGTTTTTCCAATAAAAATGACACCACTTAACTTCGCTGGGTCAGTAATGAAGCAGCAAGAAAGATTTTGTTTGGCAAGAAAAACCAGCTAAGAATCCAGAGCTTCTTACAGCTAAAGCAAAATAAAGGATTTAGGTTAATTAGACTATTTCTGAACTCTAAACTCTTCTCTTAATTTATGCATTATGGTGAAATGTATCTCCGTGGCCGTTTTGAGCAGTCTTCCACACGCTATGGGAATATTTTTCCCACTCTGCACAGCAGTGGCATTGTGCAGACACTGCAGAGCAGAGCTTGTCTCTGGGGTACCGATGGGAGCCTTTGTGTCTGCTTAACCAAGGAAGAGGTATGTCCCTTTGACACGAACCAGTACCACAAACCTGGCAAAGAGTTCCCATCAGAGATGGCCGGATGTCTAGAAGCGGGCAGGGATAAGCTGTCCTTTGCTTCTAGGGCCATGTCAGCTTGGTGGAAACATCTCAGCTACACAGCTTGTCTGAGGACTCAGATTTCAGTGCACCTCTATCACCATCCTGTTTCCAGCTGAGGGACGGGTCAACTGAATTGGTCCTGAGGATACTTGCTATGCTTTCTGAGAAAAGCCTGGAGGATAACAGGCACTCTACCACTTTTGGGAAAAGAAAGATCATTTCCAGGAGTGCCGGACAGAAAGACCCAAATCTGCCTTCTTATAAGCCTGCTTTTCTCTCACCTTTCTGTTATTTCAATCTCATGACATTAGCATCTCTAAATGTGGCAGCATGCTTGAAAACACATGGTAGCAAGTCTCACTTGCATTGGAGCTGACTAGGTAGAATCACAGCACACCTGGCAGGAACACAGCCTAAAAATAGGTATTTTGTCTGACATTTCCAGTGGGTAATAGTCAGTAATAGTGGGTAATTAGTCAGCCAGTCTAACGCCTGCGTCTGATGAGACCTCCTGAAGCAGCTGCTCAGGCTTTAAGAAGCTGCTACTCTGCTTGAGGCACAGGAGGGCTGGTGGATGGTTGTGCTTGCAGGAGTGCAGCACTGGCTGGGGTGGGTGTTTGCAACTTCAAGTATTCCCGTGGAAGCATCGTGTCCCATGCAGCCTGTGTCAAGGTGCAGATGCCATTCACCGTTTTCCATGGAAATGCAGAGCTTCATCAGAACATGCACCAGTGGGTGATGAGTTTCTCTTTTGGGAAGTGCCTTTCCATGTCACCTGGGATCAGTGCATGGTACCCAGGTGCACAGGAAGCTGGGGCTGATGCATCCTAATGGCATCAGCTGTGCACCCCTGCATTTAGGACAGGGATTCCTGCTTGGCACCACTCTGCGCTGTGCCAGCACCTAACCTTCAATGCATCTGCAAGGCACCAGTGCATATGCAGTGAATCTCTTGCAAAAAGAGTAGTTGCACCCTTCACCTGAAAGTGACATTTTTCTGTCTGAGAACCACTCTTGACGCACCATAAATATTTGAGGGATGGCATTGGCTTCAACAACATATAATGTCGATGGCACTGAACCTTGTTACTGGAAATGATCTATGTTGACAACCATGCTTTGGCTTTGCCTTGAATTTTATTTTCTGTAACTGCCATGGCATTTGTTTTGCAGTGTCAGGCCTTTTTCCAGTCACAACAGTCTGTTTCATCCATGTCCTTATCTCTTAAGACCAACACTTCAGTTATGGAAGGACTGCTGGTGCTTGTCTGAACTCACGTAATTTTGATGTAAGGGGTAAAGAAGGCATTTTCATTTATATCTGAAAGGGAATTTCTTGTTTTCTCAAATTCATACAAAGCTGGCTTTAGCTGGCTTATTATTATTATTATCTTCAATTGAAGTTATGCAGCTAAAAAGCTTCATGTAAAAAGCTGGGAATATTTGCATATGTATATATACACACACATATGCAGGCATGTATGCACTTACACACACACATAATCTTTATTTTCAAATTGAGCTGTTTCCTAATACTGAAAATACAGAGAAAAAAATGTTATAATACGAATTCTCTTGAATTAATGACACCCTCACATTCTCCATTTATGAATGGGTCATGTTTTTCTTGAACAAATTGACAGATTTAGTTTTTTAACAGCCTTCATGCCTGTCTAAGAAATACACTGAGTGTGCTTTACTGTGACTGTTCCTGACACCTAAATTTCACACTCAAGAGAATATTGGAAACGCTATTAGCTTAGAGGGGTATTTGAATTTATTTGTGGTTTGGCAACAAAGCAAATAATGTTTGATATCATATTTGTTCCTATTTGTAAGGGAATTTAGTATTTTTGGAGACGGAATGTTTATCTGTGTTTATCCATGCATACCACATGAGTTAACTGCATTAAAACTGTTAATACTACATGAGAGGGTGGCAGAATGTTCTTGTGCAACTTGTTACTCTGATAGAAAGATGAAGAAAACTATTTCTGAAGTTTGTCCAATTCTGATGACTGAAAATTACACAGAATTTGCAAATAAGTAAACAAATTTCCAATTTGCTGTGTGTTTGCTTGCTTGATTTTCTTTTTCACCCCTATTTTCTCAGATGATATAATATGGACAAAGAAAGCAAACTAAAACAAGCCATGTTTTTTCTCCTTGCCACTAACTGAGAAAGTCTTTGCGTATATGCTCCTATCAACATCTGTAAACATTAAAAGCTTTCTAGGCTGCTCAGGGGTTAAAGTTGTTCTACTAAATGTCCTTAACAAGGAATTCAGATGGTTTCTGTTTGGTTTTAATTACTACAGCTTTCATATAGGTTGGAGGGGCTCCTGGCTCTGCCCTGTAGAGACATTAAAGATCCCTTTGTTTAAGAGTTCTGAGGCAGATCTGAGATTGCCTGTAGTTCACCTTTAGGATATAGAAAAGTGCTGAGACATGGCAGGGTTTGATGCTGGTAGCCCCCATGGTGGGAGCTGGGGCACAGGGTGTTGTTAGCATCGCTTTCCCTGCTGCAGCCTGCTTGCTCCGGCCATGATACTATCAGCATTCCTCACTGGAGCCTGTCTGAGTGATGGCTGATTAATGAACTGGGGCTATAGCTATCTGTGAGAAAGAAGAATTGCTTATTTCACCCATGTCACAGTCCTAATTAGGAAAGTCTGACAGCATCTGTTTCGCTCCATGTATAGACACCAGATACACAAAAGGACTCCTTCCAAGATTGCTGTGATGTCTCCCCTGCAACACTCCTCTCCCCAGGAAAGAAAACAACCAACCCTGGAATTCTTTTCTGAGGTACAGAGAGAGGAAGGGAAAACATGACCCTCCTCCTTAACTTTTATGAAAGGAAGCACAGCATACAAACTTGTTTCACAAGCACTTTGACATGGAAAGTCTCAGCACTATTTCATCTGAAAAAATACCAGTCTTTAAGAAAACACAAGAGATCTCTGTTCTGATGACTGCACAGCCCTTTTAATTTCTGCTCGTACATGAGATGTCTGCCAGTTTGTTTGCTTTCTCTTTGCTTAGCTAGAACAACAAAGTCAATATAAAAGGCTGTGTATGCACCCCACATCACTAACCGAGATAGACTGGTCTGTGACAGGAACCCGTGCTGTCCTCCTTCATGTGCACCAGTGCAGGAGGATGCTGGACCTTCCACATTTCCATTTCATTCACTGTTCAATATACTGCACAACTTGTCAGCAAGAGAGCAGGTCTCACAAGAAACTTGCTGGATTCACTGATGTTACTCCCCAATTTCTCTTGGCAACCAATTACTTTCTCTCCCATGTTACACTTGGCAGGACACTTAGGGTTTTCCAGATGGTAAAGCTGGCCTCTAGTTTGCCTGAGAGAAAATATTACTGAAGATAAAAGGCAGCAGAAGTCAAAATCTGAAATCTGAACATAGCATTAAATCTGTACTGACATTAAATCTCTGCCATCTTTGACCTTCTGCCAGGCTGAAGCATTCAGCTTTGTAGAAGATAAAATTGTTCACAATTGCCTGCAAATAAGGACATAGCAGGCATCTTCCTGGACATTTGGTTCTCTAAAAGGTCTTCTAACTAATAATTCTCATACCAATGATTTACGAGCTGTAGATGCTGCAAACCGTGCTTGTCTGAAAGGCAGTATTACATCAGAGTGTCAAAAAGACCCTGAAAGCTGTCAAAGAATCTCTTCAGGGGCTGAAACATCCACCTGCCTATTCTGCATTGACTGTGGTAGTAAGTAAGCCCCATAGGAAATGCAAGATTTCTGCCATGGCAGTGAGTCAGGACGTAGATATGCTGCCTCATCTTCTAATCCTCTGCCAAATCAATAAGTTCTTTTCAAGGGTAGGATTTTCAACTGCAGCATAGGGGGGTACTGTGGGAAGCATAATGTAAACTGAGCAGAGTTTTGGCTTTGCAAATCCTCCCTGTCACCCCAGAGCCACCTGCGGAGTGTGGCAGGAGCCATTTGTGCAGGCGCTGGGCCAGCCTGGCTCTTAGGTCCAAATTTTCTTCTTCAAAGGAAAATCTGAGTAGGTGATGTACTTAAAGAAAAATACCTGCTTTACTAGGAAGCTGTATTTAGCCAGATGACCGTGTCTGATGAGCTCACCTTGGTGTGCTGTGCCACAGTACCTGGGACTGAATGAAAATCCCAGTCTCTCACACAGCCGTGTGGTTGTTTTACCCTGTTGTCCTTCAATGAAGTTAAAAGGAAACCTTTGAACCTCAAGCCTATACACTCTCAAAACACATGCATTGGGCCAGCTTCTGGGGGTTTCTGATGGATCCCAGAGGTGAGGAACCTGATGTTAGCCTCCATCCTGGTGCTGCAATGAACTTTGCAAAATTAAAACAGCATCGGTAGTGTTTCCAGGTACACTGAGACACTGCAGCACGTGAGGACCAGGGACCTCTGGGCTCAGAGGAAAGGCTTTTTCTTTTGCTGTAGCCACACACCTGCAGCTGTTCCATCTCCTTAGGGGATGCTCCAAGGGGCTTGGTGGCATTGGCTTTCTAGTTGCTCTTACATACAAGCAATTTTTACAGAATATGCTATCAGAGACCTGGTTTCTCTCTCCTGGAGCTGTGCCAAACACTCCAAGCCTGGAAAATGGAGATACTGTAGAAGAACCAGAGGAGCACTGTCACAAACCCACCAAACAGGCAGGCAAAAAGATTCAAGTTACAGCAGTGTCTGTGTGCGTGACTGCTAACTTGGTTGTAACAGGCTTCCATCTTCCCAGGGGCACACGGCGTCTGTTAACAGGCACACTGCTGTTTGGAAGACATAAATAATCTTAAGAGGAGGTGAAGGTATCTCCATGGCCACAGGAGAGGCAGATGGAGCCTAGGGATGAATACATGCACAGCCTCAGGACTGAGGAGGTGCAAAGCCATGATGGTGTGGGAGTAGCAGCACCCTGGCTGCCTTCAGAGCCATGAAGGAAATGCTGCTGCTTTCTCAGCTAGCAGTGCTGGGGTAGCTCAGGTACCATTGTTACCTGCAGCACTCTCACTTCCCGTCATGGTTGTTTCTGATTTGAATAAAGCCTGAATGGGGAAAAGAAGGTTAAACTCAGGATATTCATGAGGGAAGGAAGAAAGAGGTGAATTCATCCCTGATTTGTATCTTTGTGCAGCTTTGCGTATTGCTTACTGGTGTTAGAACTCAACAGGGCTAAGCTTTTCCACAGGGGCAACTTGCAGAATGAAGTTAAACATCTGGATATGTGTAGGAGCAGCAGGTTTGTTACATTCAAGGTAAAGTCAGAGCAACTTGGAAACGCTGTGTGCTGAGCCCCGTGCTTGCCTTGCTTAGCTTTATGTTTGAAGTCTATGCGTGGTCTGTGCTTCAAGTCATTCCAGCAATCTTCCCACTCCTTCACAGTTGCTTCCATGAAACCTACCTGGGTGGCAGTATTAATGCAGCCAGCGTGAACATATGTCGTCTGGGGTGGGCAGCCTGGTTTAGAGATCTCACTTGTTGGGTCTTCTCAGGGGACTTTTAAGGAATCGTATTAACAAAACACGTGGAGTCAGATTAGGAAAATTCAGCCCTCCTTTGAATTCGCCTGCTAGATCTTTGCAGGCAGTTCGGAAGCGCTCTTCCTAATGGTGCCAGGGGGACAGACGGAGGAGGCTTCACAGTGTCCACTTTTCAGTCTGATCTCAATGAACCTTTGTGGCTTCATCGATGCCAACGTGAGAACATTTCCTCTGAAGTCATTTTTGTAAACAGCCCAGGGACAAGCTCAGAGCATTCAGCTTTGTTCCACAGGACGGGGACAGTAGCCTGACTGTTGGTTTATTTAAAAGGAGAAAAACAACAACAGAAAACGTCGCCAGGAAGTTGCATGACTATCAGGAAATGCTCACCAAAGGGACTGTGTTACACAGAGGGTGCAAAGCCAGCAAACAAACCCACTGTTTTATAAAGTAGCACTTTCTATTTGCATTTCCAACAACACATTAAACTGTTCTGGCAGGGATGTCAACTCTGCTCCAATTCCTTTTTTACTTTTTATAACGTTTTTAAGCATGGAGTCTTTCTTTGGGACACATTGCAGAAAATGGCTGTAACAGGGAATTTATTTGCATGCTTATGTGTTCCCATTTTGTCATTAACATTCTTTCCACTGTACCATGGCCAGGAGTGGGTGCCAGGTCCAGGAGTTCAGAAATTATTTCTGCATCATGTAGAAGCTCTGCTAATCGGCTTGTGTGCTGTAATACGGTGGGAAAGTCCAGGGGCTTTAAGCTGAAACACTTTCCTACAAGCCTGCTGTGTCCTCCCATAATATTTGTGTTCCCATTGAAACTCTGGCTCCAGAGATTTCCTGCCCTAAAATCTCTTTCTGCCCTCAAAGACAAGAGGTGGGAAAAATGTCTGGTAGTGCCAGGAACATGGGCATTATTCAGAGTAGAATGGAAAATGGAAAAGAAAATTCAACCAGACTTTCTTCAGTAAAGAGTATGTCTATTCAAGGCCAAGGCTTTTATTCTATGGGTTGGTTTTCCTGTGGAGGGGAGAAGGGGGGATCCTCAAAATAAGGTACTTTCTAGGAAGGAAAAACACCCCTTATAAAACTCACATTTTCAAATGAGGACATTGGTGGAGTGAAGATGCTTAACTCTGCTTAGCATCATCTTGCAGTGCCAGCCCCTGGAATCAGAGCAGAAGACCCTGCTCCAGGCAGTGCCCAGTGCTTTTCTCATAAGTGGGCTGCAGTAGATGAAGCAGCAGCCCTTGAATGGCACCTGCTGACTCCCATGGCAGAAAGAGGCTGGCCATGGGGCTGTGGTGCTGATGTCCTCCTCACTTTCACCAGCCTCATCAGCTGTGCAACCGGGATCGCACAGTGCCTGTGCTGCTACAGTGGGTGAGAAGCCAAGCTTTGTCCTCATGCAGCTCAGCTCAGGGCAGCCTGCTGGTGACATCTGTCCTTCATGCCACCTCTGATCACATTCCCCCCATCTGGGGAACTTCTGGATCATGTTTAAATAGTGCCGCTGTAAACCCCATAGAAAACAAGGGTAGAGTTCCCTTTCACCTCATTTGTCTGTGCTTTACCTTTTCTCTTAAAGAGTATATTTGGAGTCCGATTTGATTAAACTACACATTTTCTGCACTCTGAAAAGCAAACATAAGCTTAACTAGATCCTAAAGGTTTGCTGTATCAAGGTCTTTTTCATGTGTTACAATCTGGTGCCCACTCACCACTAATTGACTTGAAGGTGGGATACTGAAACCAAGAACTGGAGGAAGATCTTATTTCAGTGTCCGATACAAGCTCTCATGTCACTAAGCCTCTATAAACACAAGATTCAGCCTAGATTACATCAGCACGAACCAGTTCAAACTATTCATTTGAGAGCAGAATATTCCATTTCATCAAAAACTGGAACTACAATTTCACAGCTCTAATTCCCATAAAATAATAAAAGCAGTGAACCAAGAATGGACTTTTTTGTTTAAATTGAGATGTATCAATAGAAGAAAAATCTTGGTGACACAGGTGATAAGAAGGTCTGCACAGTAGTTTAGTACTCAAGATATTCACTAAATAGACATATTTCAGTAATATATGGAAGAATGTTCCCAGTACACTCGCTATTAATCCATACACTGCTCATTTACTGCTGGTGCATGCTTGCCCAGAGTCACATTGTTTTAATACCTTGCTGAAATGTTTTAATGAAACATCATTTCTAAATGGATTTTATTGATTTGACACATTTATTGGTTTGGAAATATCCTTCTTTACCCACGGTCAGAGTTTTTTCTGTGTGAGTACCACTGTCGCAAGGATGGGAACATATGAAGATGGACAAGCACAGCATACCCCATTTTCTCCTTCTCCAACAGACCATCTTTTTTCCATTACTTCACAGCCATACATGCTGCATTGAGATAAAAATGTACATAATTGTCTAAACAGAAACAAAAC
>JANHGB010050427.1:27960-40898 GCA_026283785.1 Coracopsis vasa | reverse complement strand
TCCTCAGACAAATGGGGGCCACATGAACTCCTACCTTTGCCTATGTACCCTGGAGTACTGAGAGCTGCAGGACACACTGAAGTCAGCCAGCCCAAAGAGAGAAGTTTTCCTTTTGTACCTTTCACACCCCCAAAGCAGGACTTGGAGTCCCGCGCTGGAGCAGCTGTACCCAGGGAGATGCTGGCCACCTCTCCCCTGCCATAGGGCCACCACTGTCACCAGGCCAGCTCTGGGCTCACTACCCTGCCTCTGCTCTGCAGACATGCTGTCCACGAGTGACTAGCATGACCTCTCCACAGCTGATCTGTGGGCTGAGGTTTATTTGGGGGAAAAGAGTGACAGGGCTGCCCTGCACACAAGCTTTCCATCACATTTTCAGCTGCAGAGGCACAGTGTGTTTCCTCTCCTTCCTCCTGAATGCCCTGAGGCATCTATCATCAGCAACCAAGCAGTAAGTCACCCTTGTCTGGGAACTGCGCTCTTGAAGTTTGCAGTGCAAAATTAGAAATGGAGAAATAAATTGTGGAGGTATACCCTGCTCCCAGAGGCTAAACCCATTGCCATAGTGATCCCAGAGAAACACAACCCACATCTGAAAGGAGGAGGGAGAGCTGTGCTGTAGATTTTTACAGCCACTCAGTATAACTCACCATGAGCAGCACATCCACTGGGCTGGAAAACAGGGGGAGGAAGGGGAAATCGCATTCCTTTCTCAGGCCATTTTAGTTAATACCTGCTGTGACCATATGTTTGCTCGTAAAAACAATCTCTGCATCAAATATTAAAGTATTTCCATGGAAATCTCTAAGTTCTGTACTTACAGCACTCAATCTTTTTTGTTCATTCTATCACTCCTTCTTGAATAATTAATAACAGGTACAAAATATCTTTTACATTAACTCCTACTACCATTAAAAGAGCAGCTCCATCTGATGTCTACCACTTAGTACCAAGTGATGTACAATGCTGATTTACCCTTTAGATTCAAGCTTTTACGTAAAGGGCAATACTTTTCCTATGGGTACAACTGAAACTTTCCACCTGAGCATGCTTTCAAGAGACTTGCCACCCGAGGACCGACGCCTGAAGAGAGATGGGCATCACAGCTGCCCTCAGCCCTCTGTTCTGCGGCATGGCTGGCTCCTGAGTCTTCAACTATTAGCACTTCACATCTTTTGTAGCTCTGCATATTCACCTCCAGGCATCTGCCTCCTTCTCAGGCATCACCAGCAAGCCCGCCTCAGCTTTCTGCACACCCCCATTAGGGCATCAGGTCATGGCCCCAAGGTCAAGTGCTCCTCCGAGACCCTGCACCAACCCTTGGAACACTTCATCAGCTGCTTCTCCCAAGCATTTTCTGTTCTTTACCTTCCCTTTTTACCTTGGCAACTCCCCAAGGCTGTTGCCATGGAAATCCCCAATTATGAACCCTCCTTGGCCTCTCTGAGCCCCAGGAACCAGCCCCTGGAAGTTTCTTTTTTCTGCTAGCAGCAACCTCTCTTGGGTTGTGTCCCCAGATGGCCCTGGTTCCCATGAAGGGGGACCTTGCTGTCTCCCCTGCAGAGCAGCTCTCTGGGTTCAAGCTGCACTTTAGTCAGTCCCAGTACTGCTGCAAGACGAACCCCACCCCACATCACAGTCTGTCACTGTACACCATAACAAATAGCTCATATTTTTTGCTTACAGCATAGCTGAAACGTAGTTAAAAGTGTTGGATACATCAGTTAAAAAAAGATAAATCGGAAATGCTCTGGTTCTTCAGTTTGACAGGGCTCACCTAGTAACATTCAGAGCGCACTGCTTAATACAATAACTATGAATTAACTCAAAATAGGTCATTTTACCACAATAAAGTAGAAGAGATTTCCAAAAGGAAAAGGAAATGCTAACCTACGTATGCCATTGAAAATCTTCCGCATGAATTTTTATTTTGGCTTTGTATACATTTGATATTGCTGTTGGTGAATTTTGTAAAAAGTATTTGTACTTAAATCAGGTTAAAGAAGTTAATACGATGGAATAAACCTGTATTTTTCAGCAAAAGTACAAATAATATTTTTTCATTTCTTGATTAAAATGTCATAGAATTGAAGAAAATCTTATTTTCAATGCAATGATGCTAATGCTATCTCTAAGTAGAATGATACATAATGCAATAGGAAAGACAGTAAGAAGTGATCCATATGTATCCACCACAATTCACTGACAGGTGCTATTTTTTTTAACCAATATAGTGTCTAATGGGCACAATAACCAGAATAACAAAAAGCCATTTTCACTTCCAACACACTTTACAATGATGCTTTTGCAATTTAAGTACTATTCTTAATCCATTTTCACAGGCCTTTACCTTAATGCAACAAAATGAAAGTGACCCTAGGGACATTTTCTCCTCTCCACTACAGACAACACATGCAAATTATAAGAACTCAAAACCATGGAGATTGTTGCTCTTAAATGGGACTGTCTCCATCAGAGCACAGAGACACTTTATAGACACTGAGGCATAACTATGTATTTACTTTACTGGCGGTATAATTTGCTACACTGTGATTCGTGCTGCAACTGCGGTTTATAAAATCATAGCACAATTATTTAATGTAGTTCAATTTGCAAAACCCTCTCTGGCAATTGGCTAATAATAACTGACTCAATCTGAGCAAAGCACTCTCAATAATCACTGTATTACCATTTTTTTCAATTACTTCACAGTTAAGTGCAAATTTCTTACCTCTGAACAGCTCTACTTGCACTTAATAATGATCACCTTTGCCAGTTACAAAAGCAACATGTTAACTTTTCTTTCTCTTACAGTGAAACATAGCAATTTCCAATGTGACATAATAATAAAGAAACCTAACAGGTATCCAAACGTGAGACACTGTCAAAAGGAAGTAGTTTTAAATTTTCTTCAAACAACTGCCATTGAAAAGCAGTGTTATAGTCAATTATGCAGAGCAACATACAGAAAAAACACATGTATGCTTTCTTTCAATTAAAATTACACATTTCAGTCATATAAACAAACACGATTTGTCAAGCTATTTCACTCACCATAGGAAAAAAAAATGGAGGAAAAAGGGAACACAGAAAAAAAAAAATAATAATTTCAGAAACAGTAATTTCAGAAGCATACATTTCAAATTTTGTTTTATATAAACTTATCATGTGGTTATGTTTTCATAACTACTAAAAGCTGAAATAAAAACCATTTTATCTAAAAATTATATATTTTCTCCAATCTCATTTTAATAGAAAAACCAAAAAAGCTATTTTAGAATGAACTCTTTTCAGGGTGCTTGCTACCTGGTATAGAAAAAAAAAAATCTTATTCAAAAGCTGTGTTTAAAAGGTATGTGTTTCTCATCTTCAAAGAAAACCTTAACACTTTTTTTTTTTCTCTTTTCATATGACAGCCCTTTGAAAGGACTGAGGCAGAGCTCAGGAGTTTCACACTCCTATATATTATCTCTATCTAGAAATAATTAAGTAATTATTGCGACCCAGTAGTTTCCTGGGAAACAGGAATTGGTTTGGGAGCTTCGATTAAGAAAGCATGGAAGACAGACCTGCTGTTTATATCCCTATCTCTTTGAGGACTGGTATACAAGTTTAAATAAAACATATATACATTTTATATGTTTAAATCACCCTTACCCACCATACTTGCATCACTGCTTTCCCCTTGTCTGAAAAACTGAATTGCAAAGCCCTACATAGGCACCATGGTGTGGCAGAAATGAGACAGGTACTAAAATTATGATATGTATCAGAAGAATGGTTCGAAGTGTACAAGGCCACTCCATTCCTGCTTTTGAGCAAAAACCAGCTCCCAAGTAGCTAATGAAACATTTTCCCCCTGACTTCAGAAGTAGGATCATGTCCTGCTTCTCATGATCAGGTTCTGGGGGTTGAAAATGAAGAATGTACCCATCCCTGTTAGCAATTACAGTAGAGGTGCCAATGAATGAGTTAACAGGCACAGAGATTAAGCTCCCCTGCTCAGCTTTTAAAAATCAATGTGCTACCAGTAAGCAATGCCATCTCTACACCTTTGTCTACATGGTTGTCTGTCATTTGTTACACTAAAGTTGTTAGCAAGTTGAGACGAGAGATGGCAGAAAAGTGGGCCCTAAAATATCCGTTAATATGGTGTTTGGTCAATGTTCTGACAAAGGTTATCAAATAGGTCGGGTGATATTCATGGTCTGCATGTTGATAAACAGTTTGACAGAAATAGTGACACAGAAAAAAAATCATTCTCTTGTCACCCTGGATAATGTTAGAGACATCCTTGTGCAGTTTTACTGTCGTGGGATAAGTGATAAATTATGCATATGGCAAAACATCATGCTGATTTTGGGGAAGGCATCATGAAGGTGAAATGCATGCCTTCTGCTCATGAATGTCAATGTAACTGAAGTCTTGGAAATGGATACTGCTGTCAGATTGCTACAAAACAAAACGGACAGAAGACCGATTGCCTGGGTGCTTGCCATGAACGAGGACTGAATAGAAACTTCACTGTTGGAAAAAGCAACAATTGGAGATCAAAAAAATTCATGCACACATCTTTCCCTCATGTGTGTTCTTTCATTTGATTCTAGTTCCAAGGTCATTTCTCATATACCAATAATTGTCATTATATGACATAGCAGTAAATCAGTCTGTCCCTTTCAATATTTTTAAGCAACTTTATAGATTCGTTGCTGCAAAGTAAAACATTTCATCAGAGAGAAGCTGCTGACAGATCACACAAATGCACATGTTGATACCTGCTTTTGACACATACAAGAACATGAGTGTAAATACTACCACATCAATAGCACCCTTATGCCACCCCAGGTACCTCCTGCCTGTGATTGGTAGCTGGAACAGAACCCCAGAAGTCAGCTCTGAATGTGACTGTAGGTCACACACAACAGCCTGAGATTTTACTGACCATGTAGAACCCACATACAAAGCTTTACAGCTTAATATTACATTGACTATACAACATGAAAACACACATCCAAGGGCTGAAGCTAGAATAAACATTAATGTTAGAGGGAAAAGGAATCAAAGACAAAGACAGGATACCACAGAACGACACTTCTAAAAAGTCTGTAAAATATGCTTAGGAGCTGGGCTTCATTTTATCTTGTGACATTAACAGGAGCTGTTGGCATCATTTGATACTATATTCTGCGCAATCAAACATACAATTGTAGTATCTATGACGCCAAATATCCCTTAAAAGCTTAATCTGACATGTGTCACTCACGTGAAAGAATTTTATACAGGCATTGCATATTGAGCTGTACAGACCCATGAATCCATTATCATTGGCAAAAGGTCAGGTTTTACTTCTTTTTATTCCCTATGCTGTTTCTAAAAGAGCAGAACAATCACTTTACTAATGTCAGGACTTGCTCTACACCTAGGTGTTTCTATCAAAGAAAGCATACTTGTTTCTTTACCCTTGGTTACAAACAAAGATATTTTGCGCTTTCAGGAAATGCTCAGATTACACGGGACACAGTCTTCAGATGGCTCTGCCCTTCAAACACAACAGCAGTTCTAAAATTACCTTAACAAAACACCGTATTACCTTTGATTCTGTCATGCAATGTACAAAACAAGACATATCCAGTGTTAGAAAATCCAACAATGTCTGAGTGCTTGCTGAACAACAAAACCATTATAGTTCATGGTAGAAGAAAAGGGGTGGATTCATGTTATAAAGTGATCTGCCCACAAGAAAGCTGTTGTAAAAGACTGAGCAGCAGAACCTGAGCTCTTAACTAAACATACCTAAAAATATGTTTTTAATCGTGATACCAAAGACAGTGAATATGAACCCTGATCAGTGAGAGAAATCTTTCTTTTTCGTCTATTATAAGAATATGTTTCTTTCCATTAGAAATATTTAAAAAAAAAAAAGAAAGAAAAAAGAACAAAACCCAGCTTGAAAGCAAATGGCTTCTAATGAACATCCACGATTTAAGTAACTTGCATTGCCTGAGCTTTGTGTGCCTCCATTACAGTCCTTTACAAGATCGAAAGAAATCAAGTTTTTTAGTTCCTTGTTGTTTGGGAGTAGAAGTGAAATAAAAGTATTTAGATCCTCAAGCAAAAGTTTGCATCTCTCCTCTACCTTACCTGTGTAAGATCATGGAAATTAGAGTGAGAAAAGGACAGTGGGCTGCATATTTGTTTGGAGCATGCTGTTTAAGAAAGAAGCATCATCTGTCATCACTACAAAGAAGGAATAATCATATCAGCTAACTTCCTATTTCTGTGAGCAGTGTTTTTCTTAAACTGAGGTTTTGTAACATTCGTTCATCTTTTACTCAAACAATTTACCAAAATTCAGGATCCTGACAATTATTTTTGGTAGCAGGATATCATGATGGAGCCAAATAATTTTCCATTGAAATCATGTTTACTTAGGATGTATAAAGTTCTGTTTCCATGATCACAGGATCAGACACTAGAGCTTGTCCTTACAGCTTGAAGTCTCACCACAGACAAAGGAAACTTTTCTTCAGTGCCACAAACTCAATGACACGTCCCTCTAGTTTTTTGCTCCCTACAACACTCCAGTTCTGAAATGTGTGATGTACCTTGCTTTTCTCAGACATTTTTTAAGTACAACCCCTCCTTTTCTCTTTAACTTGCTAACATGAAAACAAAAGCTCCTTTTGACTGTGTAATTAAAGCCTTGCACATCCTTATGCCTTACACCTCCGCCCAAAAGGATGAAGTCTGATGGGGCTTCCTGTCACTCACTCTAACAGTCATCTCCCATGCCTGTATTTTACACCAGTTGCTCACTCCAGCTTTTTTTAGGTTTGTTCTACCTCATAAGTTTAAAATTGTAACAGGTATTATATGGGATCAAACAGTTCAAATCTTCTCCCAGAGCATGTTTTCAGTGTTCTAGCTGGAACAGCCATCCCAAGATAAAAGACCTCACGTGAGCAAGATTTCAGACAGAATATAGAAAAAGCTATTAGAGCATGACAAGAATAACAGTTCTGGAAAGGAAGACACTAACATGGAGTTAACAAATCCAGACTGGAATTTCAGTCTGTAAAGTGATTTTATTCAAAAGGTAAAAACCAATAAATGAGAATTAAAAAATACTAATTTCCTTGGGGCTGGGGAGAACAATAGTCATAGAAAAGTAGGTCAAATTGGCACCCTACTTGTCAATGGAGGGGTTGGGTACATCTCAACTCACATTCCTAACAAACATCTGGCCAGCCTTCACAGCACCTCCAGAAGAGGAACCCAGAGCCCTTCCGAGGGATCTATTCCTATTTTCCATCACATTTTCCTAAACTCCAATCTGAATTGCTTTCTTCAACATTAAACTGGTGGTTTATTGTCCTGTCCCAAGTATATAGAGAGAACAACTAGGTGCCACCCCCTCTACGAAACTTGTTGCAAATTGCGATACTGTTATCCTGTCTATTTTCTTTATATTAAACATGACCACTTCTTTCAAGTTACATTCCACTCTTTCTAAACTCTCCCCTGAAGTACCTCCAATTTGTCCACATCTTTGTTATGCAATGAAATATGTTTTTCTGCAAGAACACCATACTGCTGACCTACCCTCAGCTATTGTCTATTCCAAGATCTTTTCCTGTCATTCACAGTGCCTGGGCAGTTACTATTCTCCATTTTTCACTCTGGGTTCACCCTTACTTTTCCTAGGTACAGACCTTTGAAAAGCTGAACCTGGTGTTGTTGACTTAGTACTTTCTTGCAAATTAACAAGGCCCTTTTGAATTCCAGTTTTGTCTTCCTCCATCCTAACACCATAACAGCTTGATGTTCTCTGTGTATTTGACCAACATAACCTCCATTTCACTGAGTCCTTCATGAAAATACTGAATAGAAATGGGCTAGTTTCTATATAATGCCCTCTTTAAATGCCCTCTCACTCTGACAGTGACCTACCAGTTTTGAGTGATATCCACTCCATTGTGTGCAGTGTTCTTATACTGGATATATTTCCCTGTGCAATTTATAAAGATATCATGAGAAAAAAGTCAAAAGCTTAAAAGAAGTCAAATTATATATCCCTCTATATACCGTGTCTATTATCCTGCCCAAGAAAGAGATCAGATTATCTTGATGTGATTTGTTCTTCACAAACCTAGCTGATAAATTGACTGTTTCATAATTTGTCCCAGAACCTTTCCTGGGGCAGAAGCTGTTCTAACTGCTCCTGTATTTCTCAAGATTAGCCCATTTTTTCTGCCTTTTTTCCACCTGAAATCTTCAAGTGAGAACTTTGTGAAACTCAACCTATTAATAAAGCAAATTACACAAAAAAGATAAATATAACTAATGTCCCAGAAAGAGATCTGCATATAAAGAAAAATACTACTTATCTGAACAACCCCAGGAGTATCACAAAGGACCATGGCTCATCCAGTGAAATTGCCAGAAACCACAAACAACTGGGACTGCTTATTTTAGTAAGAATATGAAGCAGAGGGGACATGCTGGAAGGATACAAATGAGTGCACAGCATAAAGAAGTTAAGCCAAATGCTCCAGTTAATTCTCCTGTGATGCAAAACAAACAAGCCACCACGAAAACTGAAAGGCACACTTTCAAATGATAGAAAGCCCCACGTTCTCCTTTTTAAAAGGACAGTGTATAGACTCTTGTAAAGTGTTGCAACAGTCAACAGAGATGGAAAACGCCTAGCAGAGAGGATTAGACATTTCTGTAGATAAGAGCCAGAAGCAAATGCCACCCCCTCCACAGAGGATCAGCAAAGCACCAGTTTGCCATTTTGAATCTCAACCAAGAGCACAGCCATAGGGAATTGCTACAGCAATTAACTCCAGGGTCTCAGCACTGCCCTTGATGCCAAAGTGCTGACTATGCCCACCACAGGCTTGATCTCCCAGCATGTTCCTACACTTGTGTTTCTGCCAATGATTGCTGGCTACATTCTTCTTCATCTCTCCCCCTGCTTTCCTGTAGTTTCTTCACCATTTTAAAGCCATATAGCACCTGATCAGCCACAACCACTCTGCAGTAAGTACTTGCTCTGGGACCAGAAATTTAAGCTACATGCCCAGCTCACAGAGTGCTGTGGTTAAAACTTGCCAAATTTTCCCTTGCTTATGACTTCTGCATCTGGTCAAGTGCATTCACTTCCACAACTCACTCGGCCTTTTCTCCTCCTTCAAAAATCACCCCCTTAACTGAAAAACTGAAGTGGACGACCCATTTAGCCTGGGACCACCACATCAGCTACCATACTGCTCACACCCCTCTACCTCCATAGCAGCCCACTTCTTTGTATGATTAAACCTAAACAACTTAAAAGCCTTTTGTTTCAACATCTTTGCAAAGTCCACCTGAGCACAACTTTTATTTGTATTCTCACTTAGCCCTATATGCCTTGCCCACCAAGATATATTTACTTCACACTGTTCAAAGCTTGCTCTGAAGACAGTTATTAATTTCCTCAGAGCTTTTTATAGCACCTGATAATATTAGCATTTCATAAATATTAGAGATGCTGTGAAATAAATGTCTTAGTTTGAAAGGAGGGGAAGGGGGACATGGAGATCTTCCCCTACAGAAACTTCTAGGCAAAGAACTGACTAAAAACTAATGCCAATATTACACAGGACATCCGTGTGCCAAATAAGACACCTCATGCCTGACTTTTTAAACCTGCTAACGCAACATCGTGGTTATCAGTTCAAAGCACATCTACCACTGACTTGATCTGCAGCTGCAAGTCAGCACTTCTGCAAATCAGACTCCAGGGTCTGTAATGATGCATCACAGAAAAGATCACACAGGCAATCCCAAGAAAAGTGCTTAGTTCACAGAACTCGTTCCATAAGAATATACTGACAAACGCACTGAGCAAAGCCAGCTCTCCAATGCACCGTTCAGGTGAGCCTTCATTGGGACGGCACTGCCTTGTGCCCTGCTACCTCCAGCTATATACAGCATAGACCACTGGTCCACTCAACACGCTCTCACTTTATTCTTTTGACTGCCCCCGTATTCCTCAATTTTTCTTCATTATCTGCCCCAAGAAACAGCTTGCAACTCACATCCATTATTCATTCTTCCCACTCCGATGCTTCCATTCAGTTTGCAGTTTTATATTTAAAGGCCATTTCAGATGGCTGCATCAAGGTTGCACAAGTTATTGCAAGAGCTTGACTTTTCAAATTTAATGTCTTTTGCAAGTCTGTGGTCACATATGCCTATACTACAGCAGAATTAACAACCAACCATGCTTTTCACTTTTCTACTTAGTGCCTTATAAGAACCATTGGAAGAACACCGCATATCCAGTGCTCCCTCTCTCACCTTTTTCTTTGCATGCACACACCCCTAGGCTATGTGGGCTGCAATGTGAAAAAAAGAAGGCAGAGCACAGGACTGTTACAGGGTGGCATGACTTCTGTGGTTGGGACCAACATTCAGACACTTAGCCCCACACTCTTTCCATGCTCAGCAGCAGCAATTTTTGTCTTCTCCCTCAGGATTAGGAAAAACAAGAAATACATGACAGACTGCAGCCCAAGCCAGTGCATGCGGCTTGCACATCAGTTTCAGCCCTGCTTCTAAGGCTCAGCCTGGTGCCAGGTTCCCACAACCAACTGGGACAGCTCCGCCAGTCAAGCAGAAGTGGCCCTGGGACCAAAATTCACTGCTACAGCTGAACATGTGAGGATGGCCATGTGCTGAAAGGTTCCTGCTTTTGCCTGAGAGATGGTGACATCAGCCATCTGTGCCCTACTGCAACTGGGCAACAACTTACACCTCCCCAGAGCAGAGAAGCTACAGCATTTTACCCGAAAGTTTCCTCCTCTGCTGAATTTATCATGCTGTCCACTTCCTCCAGCTCACTGCTGCAGATTCCCAAACCAACAACTGAATGAAAAGACCAGAAAACATCTAGGTCACGGAGAAAATCAAGTGCCACTTATATAGTGCCATTACGTTCAGCGATACCTATATGGAAAACCAACAAAATTTCCTCTTTGCTGCTGCAAAATCCTAAACCAGTAGGGAAAAAGAATAAAGGGGAATTTTTAAAAAGGCAAAGAAAAGTAAAAGTGTAGGGGCAATGAACAAGAATTAAACTTGTGTTTTTACACCCAAGCTTTTAGTGGAAAACAAAAACTCACAACCCAAAACCAACAAACAAAAAGACCCCAAAACACAAAAATTTGCATTGCACCAAGGGCAAAGACTCATTACTAAGATTGCGTATTGCTGGGACATTTGTGGGAGAATGCGATGGCAGTCTGGGCTTTAGCTGCAGTTAAACATGCCCATGAGCAATCAGTGATTCACATCATTTTATCTGATAAGCAGCCACGGGTATCTGCTGAAGAGAGACACTGCAGCTTGTGTTTGCGGTGTTGTTTTTGGTACATTGACCTAATGTCACTGTACTGCAGACAATCAACATATTTAGAGACTTGCAGAATGATGAGATTCAATTTTTTCAGTGCCCCAATTCTAGTTAGAAAGGCATGTGTGGAAGCAACTGCCTTTTTTACAAAATACCATGGATTGTGTTATTAAGTGCAGATCTTAGTTATTTGAAGTGTATTTATTTTGCTAGAGAAAGGTGGATTTCTCTACTTGGCTACCAACAGAGCACATGCCCTTTAAAGATTAATGTTTGCCTGAGGAAGTTTTACATTCCCCAGCTGGAGGCTTTGCTGTCACACCACTGCATCTGAAGTTCACACACCGTAGTCAGCTGAGGGGCTTGCAGTACACAGCATGTAGTACAGCCAGTACCCCCATGCTCCCAGCAGTTGCACAGGAAGGATCCCAGTCTCCATCAAGATCATGTGCATCCAGCCACCGCTGAGCGATGCAACCTGTCTGGAAGCTGAGGAGTGTGCTACGGCCCTGCAGTATTCCTCTCTGGTATCTGATGAAACTCAGCTGATGTCAGAATTTCCCTGTTTTCAACAAATCTCACATTGATAAACCCAGTCTCCAAGAAGCTGACGTGGAGATGACTATAGTGGTAAATCCTATTATTTGGATAACACTGTTTGTAAAACATTAACTAAAAGGGCTGTTTATTTTGGAAAAGTAAATATATATATATATACACACATACTACAGTGAAACTACTAGTGTTGGATGATAAGCACGTATCTTCTATTTAGGCCTTGTGGGAAAAATAGACAAACATTTTTTGGAAGCAAGTGAGAGACATCACCCTACTACCAAGATGGCAGTAATTAGCAAGTTCCTAAAAATACTCCAATATGAGTAATAATCCTTCAGCCAGTGATCTGACAAATCTTATGAACCACTGGTTTAGAGGAAGAAACTGAGGAGCCCGAGCTAGGCAGTCTACACAAAGTCACACGGTAACTGCAGCCTGGTGCTGAATACCCAGGTGGCAGATTTACTCTGAAGTTTATTGTGTCTTCTCTATATTTTGTTCTTGAACGTAGCATTTAGTTAGCAAAAAGGTATTTACAGCTCACTGGAAGGATACATGATTACTCAGCAACTTGCATCACCGCATGTTTTTACTGTTTATTTCAGTTGTGCCACTTACAAAAGCCATCGCTTTTGGCAAGTCAATAAAAAAGCTCCCGTCATTCAAAGGTTGAGCCCTTGCCTTTGTCAAATCTATTAGAAGATATATTCTGTCATTTACAGCACTTTTCATTTTGTGTAGCCCTAAACACCAGCAGCTAGATTGAGATTGCCTTTTCAGAGTTCACAAGGGACTTCTATTGCTGTCAGATCTAAGCAAGACTTAGAAACTATTTCTCAAAGTAAGATTTATTGGAGTGCTAGCATCTGGTGACAGATGTTGAAGTAATAACAAAATCCTTTGTATTGTGGGGTTTCTTGACCTGCCTATTTATTAATGTTCATCTTTCCTCATAACTCAAAAGCACTGCTTTGTGCTT
>JANHGB010050427.1:6335-18277 GCA_026283785.1 Coracopsis vasa | reverse complement strand
CCTCATAACTCAAAAGCACTGCTTTGTGCTTCTGATACAGCCTTATGGAATAAAATAAAAGGCTGCTGCTGCTTCTGCTTGTGCACATCAGAAAAATCAGCTCATTAAAATGTTAGTATAGAAGTTGCCAGTAACTACATAGCATTGCTCCGCAGAAAAACTGACCTCTTCCAGGAGTTAGCAGATTATATACTTCTAATATTTCTTAATTTTCTGTTTAGAAGCTCTAACTTCTCTCATGGACAGGGACACTATGCAAGAGTTCATACCACTGTTACTACATTTCAACTTCAAAATGTGAGTGAGGGACCTGGCCTGCCATACGTCCTGAAAGTTTACGACTGCTAGCAATGCCAGGTTTTCCCTGAATCTCTTCCAGATCCAGTATGCTGAAAGAAAAACTACAAAAGAGACTTTCCGGATGTCCTTATTCAGGCAAAATGCCCAAAACTTTTAAGAAGAGCTTTCTGCAAGGCTGCCTAGCCGGAGTCCAAAAAGGGGTTCAAATCTTCTCCCTTGCTTGTACTTACTAGCTTCCCCTACACAGATTCAGACATTTGTGCCTGGTTTCCAATGTGGAAGAACTTAGTCTAATGTGACACCAGCACTGAGGATCCCAGGGGGCTATATGGCAGTAGTCCTTTGAGTAGCCTACCCTCTTCCTAACAGGACTGTTACTTTGTCATCTGGGCCATGCCCTGAGCAGCCATTTCCACTCTCCCAGACTCAATGACTGAATTTAGAAGACAAAGCTAAATCAGATCTTCTCAAACCAGCTAATAGGATTGCTGTGCTTCACCAGTCTTGAAGTCCCTCCTGTTCTGTGAATATCTTACTGGGAATAATTCATCAAAATAATACCCCAGATCCAATCACAATTAATCCCTTTGTATAATGCAGGCACGTAGTGAAAGCTTTCATTCTCTCTGTGTTCTTACATCATTATCAGCCAAAATTGATCACTGCAGCACTTCAGTTCTCACTAGCACACCGCTAACTGTGCCTTTTAATTGGCTGCAATACTGCCGCTTTCCTGGTTTCCAATTTGTATGGGAATAAAATTTGTATTTCTATCTGTGCGTTACGCATAATATTCCCCTCTTGGTCTCTTCAGCGATACAGTCACAGACTCCATTCTGTTACAGATGCAAGCATCACAATATTTTAAAAACAAACAAAACAGAAAAACTCACCAAAACATTAATCAAAACTGGTTGGAATTCCCACCTGTTCTACGTATATGGCTATCATCTGTACTCACATGTTTCTCTGAGCATCTCCCAGAGTAATCTATTGGCTGGAACCTTCTTAGAAGCAGGTAATTCTAAAGTAAGCCACATATAATACTTAGGGAAATAAAACTTACATTGCAAACATAACCTGATTCAAGAAAACACTATTCCCCATCAGGAACTGAAAAGAGCAGACACGTACCAGCAGAAATGAACACAACCTGAATTTCAAAACCTTGTTACAAGCTATTTTCAGGCAACCTGTTCTACAAAGACTTGCAGATATGTTTAATTTATGCCCCAAGATTAATCCTATTCTTTTCAAAACATTATATTGTGGCACCAGAGCCCTCTCTCGGGCCACTATTCCACACACAGTTTTTGCAGGGGGACTCACTGTAAAGTTAAGCCCTGATACAAGTTTTGCAAAACCAATTCCTCACACTGGGCAGCAGCATTATACACCAGGGTCTCTAGATGCCCTTATTCAAAATATGGTATAAGAAGTCCTCAGTCCTGGTCTTTGTGAAAAATAAGCCAATCTCAACTCAGAAATATGGATGAGTTCCTATTGCTTAATTGCATAGTGGTATAAGCAAGTCTTCCTCAACACGCTTATGAATCCCTAATAATAAAGGAGCTGACTTATTTGTAATAATTACAAAGCGATTCACTATGAGCTAGCAAGTAAGTTTAAAACCACCACCTCATTGTTCACTACACGGAAACTTGCCAACATAAAGAAATAAATTCATCGAAAATTATCCCATATGAATTATCCGAGTAGACCTGGTAAGTATATAACCTCTTCCCAATTTTATTAACCGCTGCCCAGCTCTCTCACAGAAATGCCAGTGATGGCATGTGCAATAAATATTAATGGTTCATAAATTAAATAGCATTATTCTTCTTGACATAACACCATTTTGCAAGGCCCCACGGAAAAGGTACAGGTGTTTTGTTGAGCAAGCTCTGATAGAAGAAAAATATGCCTTTGTCTTCACTTTAAAAAGCATTTGTCAGGATTTATAGGATATATCTAGAAGGCAATTAAGGCAACATTTTACAGAAAGCTACTATATGCCCTCAAATAACAAAGAGCAATAAAAAGTAAGTGTGATCTGTGAAAAACAATTTGATATATGGAATTACATTTACAAAACGTAGATACTTTCAGGCTAAACAATTTGTATAGGAGGAATTAATGCATATAGATAACCCAGAATCTTCCTAGGAAGTAAGTTGCATTGTTCATATTATAGTAGCGCATTAAAGGTTTCATTTTTGGGTGATAAAAGCAAGGTGGCTCTGTCCCTTCAAGTACCTTCCTAGAAGACATCAGCACTGGGGCATAGACATAAGCCAGAACAGGCAGAGCACTGGGGTGTCTGCTGTCACACAGGCATTACTGCTAAGGAGAATTTCAAGGCTTGCCAAGGAGGCACCCAACAGAGCTGCCTTGCTGAGGTTACAAGAAACTTTGCCCACTCTGGCAGGAAATATAAAAGGTGAAGCAAAAGGGTGAGAAAGACTGGCAACATCTTCAGGGCAGAAACAGGAGTTAACATCTTCATAGCCTCATGGGGCAGAGCTAGAATGGTCTTAAAAAGCAAAGAATGACAGTGTATAGAGGGAAGGAAAGCAAGCCTCTGGAGAGATGCAAGAAGAGTGATGAAAAGCTCAAATTAACAAGGGAAGAAATCAATCTCAGTAGCAGCATTTTACACAAATATAAATGGAGTGTGAGCATGAAACCCAAGTCAGAATTTTAGTCGAGCAGATACAGAGATAATGCTGCACAGAACAGAACGGAACTGGAAATTACAGGTGACTTGGAATTAGGATGGGAAGATGAGGGAAACAACACTCTCGTTGCACGTTGGGACATGACAAAGACACTGGGTAGTCTTGTCTTCAGTTCCTGAAGTGGAAAAAAAAGAGAGAGAGTGTGACCTTTAACAAGAAAAGGGCAAAAGATGGAATGCTGTTAACTGAAAATGTTGCCCAAAATGCCACAGCTTTTGCTTGCATTTGCTAAGTGTGCATAGATTCTTGAACCTGAGTTCATTTATGAGCTTTCCAGGGACAGAACATTATAGGAAAAAAGTAAAATATAGTTAGACCTCCACTGAAGATTTGTCACTGCTGAAGGTGTTTCAATATAGAAACAAGGATAAACTGGAAAGTATCTACAATAAGACACCAAAAAGCCGTTCATTAAGCTTTAGGATAAAAGAAGATGGGATGGAGAGAGGGAAATGGACCGAAGGATAACTAGTTTATTTTAAGGTATAGGAGATTATGGTGAGATCATACTTTCTGTGGAAGAGCCTGCAAAATTATACTGGTTAAGAAAAAGGGTATGGAAGGAATTGCTAACTGAGAAGCCTGGGGTACTAACAAGCATATAAAATGTGCTAAAGGGTTTTTTTCAGTCACTCCGAAAGTAAGCTTAGAGTTGCTAAAATAAACAACTCAGTCAAGGGAAATGCTGAGTTCTCTGCAACTCTGTCTGCTGTCAGGAAGGACCAAACTAGGTCTCTGTGGAACGATCAAGTCACCAGCAAATAAGTCTGATGCAGACAGTTTATAAGCTGTTCGTTCCTCATTTGAGATGGGACTTGAACTGGTCAAGAAGGCTGCAGCTTGAGAGATTAATAAAGAGTAATACAGATATGGAGATATTGGCTCTTTGTCTCCCTTTTTAGTACACACAGAATAAAGGATGGCATTTGCTTTGTACCTCACAAATATTGATTCACTACACACAAGCTGAGGTGGGGATCAGCACATTTGGGAATGTCTGAGGAATGAGGAAAACATGTCTCGCCTTGGGGAAATAGAGAGGGATATTAGGTGCAGAAAACAGTTACAGAGAGCACGGAGACATGGAGCTGGAAGACATCTCATATCCAAGCTGAACTCACAAGCACTTGCTCAACACTAGCACATACTTATAGAGGACACAATGCATTTTCCCCACTATTTTAAAGACTTCTGGCTGCTCTGGTCAATAAGTAGGAGTTCAAGGCTTCATCCATTCCTAGGTGATTAATGAGAGGGCTTCAGCTGAGAAAGTATCTGTGGAGACGCTAAGGAGCAGAAAGATCTTGTGCAGATAGCAGTGCAAAACTAAAGGATCTTCATGCCTTCAGTTTTTATAAAGTTATTTCTTCTGCTTGCTTAATTTATTTACAGCATTTCAGAAGCCTGTGGGACTGAAAAAGATGCTGCCAGACCTGATGAAGAGAAACATCAAGTAACCCTAAATGCTATTTATTTGGACTTCATTTAGTTTTAGGTGCTTGACAGTAAATTACAGAGCTACCCTGAGGTCTCTGTTTCTGCAGTTTTACCATGACACCAAACTGGGCTGCAGTGCTGGTACTTTGGCATTTAATTCTTTTCTAAATAGAATATTTCCATTTGAATTCACTACCTAGGTCATAAGTTATGTATTCAGCATACAAAGAATCCCATGTGCCACTGTCATATTTTACAATCAGCAGAAAACACAACACAACTACATTGAAAGTAATGGATATAAAAGTGCAGAACACCTGCTTGCTACAACCACAAAAACTGCCTCACTCTGGACTGATGAAACATGGCAATATTCAGTAATTTATTGAGCAACAAAGACAAAACAGTAGGAGGTTGCACTTTCATGACCAACAAGCCAATAAAACAAAAGAAGGGGGGGAATGTGATTTGAGGTTGTCAGACCAAAATGACACAGATATTTCTGCTTCCTGCAGTAAATAAAATATGCTGTGTCAGCTGGAAAAAAAGCACTCCAGCAATGCTGTCCATCTTAAAAGAAAGGTAGCAGTGAGGGAAGGTCATCTGCCACAGCTGCAGCATATTTAATGTGGAGTTTGTTCCTCAGAAGGAGCCAGTACTAAAACAGTCAGGGTCCGGCTAGCCACAGGAGCTGTTCCTCACAGTAGCCTTGAGGGCAGCTCAAGGGCAGAGCTTGTACCTGGACATGTGAGAAAAAACCCAAACTGCTATTCCAGAAACTACAAAAAGTTGCTTCCTCATATCACAGCACTGGAAAAGAATTAACTTCTTTTAATGTGTCCATGTTATCCCGATGATTCCACTACCTTCACCTCTACACATGCCCTACAAACAGAAGGAAATTTTTTCCCCACACCAAGCACTGTTGTTCTTATATCTAGAAATGCTTTCCATCTCACAACCCAGACAGAAGTCTATTGATTTTAAGGAATTTCACCAATATGCAAAAGCTGGACAAGTCATCACTATCAGTTTTGTTTAAGGAAAAATTTCAACACCAGTGCACACGATTTCAGCATAAAGAAAAAACAAATTAATACATCAAATACCTTATAGTTTCCTCCAGCCAACAGAAAAGAGCTTAAGCCATGTGACCTGTACCACCACATCAGCCAGAAATGTATTTATTTCTCACAGCCAAGAAATAACAAATTATCAGAGAGGAATAACCTGGCATCTTGAACTGCCCAGCCTTTCCTGCAGCCAGGACCTCACTGCTCTGCATATGTGATGCATTGTCCAAGCTATGGAAGGGTTCCCCAGGCCAGTCTTTACTTTATTTAGCCAGTGATTTGCAGGCAGTGGAACACAAACACATACTAAGATCACAAATTTCCTGAAGCTATGAGAAAAGTAGGCATTGTTTGCATAGTAATTACCCTGGTTCAATCACAGTAAGAATAGTCTTAAAAGAAAAGTTGGTCTCCTTCCTCTGGGGGCAAAAATGAGTAAGAAACTATAATTATCTTCCCTACTTATTTCCATGAGAGCTGAAGTATTTCCTGTAGAGGATGAAAAAGACAGTACTTAGCAAGAAAGTAAGACATTTATTTTCAAGAGATATGGGAAATTCTACACACTGCACTTCTAAAATCCTCTGTTCATTGCCCCTAATGTTCAATAATTTTTATCTAAAAGTAGTACTTCTTCTTAGATAGACTATCAACTGCTCTCCAGTCACATTATTATACGCCAGGCATGTTAATAAAAACTTGCAGTCGTTCTGCTGAGGTCCATGTTCTAAAAGTGGTCTTGATTACTTTTCTATACAGTCTTAGTGTAGTTTCACAGATGACACTGATAGTCCTCGTTTATACAGTGAGAATAAATCCCTAAGATCATAACACTATGCATTTTGAAACCTGCAGATGACTTTCCCCAAGAAATTGCACAAATAAATCACCTGAAAGCAATAACAGTGTAGGAAAATTATACAGCTCCAGACAATGTGCAATCAACCAACGCACATTGTATATATTCCTTTGCCTTTATCACGTCTGACAAGCGTACGGTTTGAGACTGACAACAGAGACTGTCTGTTCATCAGGAACAGGGCAGAATTTATAGAAATACCTCTTGAAAGGAAGCACTCCAGATGGAGTGCCAAATCTCCATGTCAGCTCCAGACCGGTAATAATTTGTGCTCTATTTTCCTATAAAGTAACATTTTCTCATAAGGATATTTGAAGAGCTTTTGCAGCTGAGTAAAAATGCTTCAGCTATAGTAATTATACTAAAATGACATAGCACAACTACAAGGAGAACAAACACAAATGATTCAGGATACAGCAAAGTATATAGAAGTACCTTTTGCATCTTGCCTTTTGACTGCTGCTGTCAATGGCACAAACCCACCATTTTTACTATCACTGCCAGCCATGGGACTAAAAATTCAGCAGCTCAGCTGAGAGGCCAAGGACTACGCTGCACTTTCGTATTCACTGCAGTGATACCTCACAGGTGTTATCTATACACCATATAACACACATTAGGGCTGTGAGGAGTTCCAACCTTTGCAGGTAAGAGCTTTCCCAATAGGGGATGCAAAAGTGCATCTCTGCTGTTTGGGGTATTTTGTTGTTGTATCTTTACAAGGCTATAGGAAGATCTGTCCTGCCTTCACATGTCAGTACTGCCATGCAGGGGGTCCTCCTGAATTCAGGTCTTTCAGATGGACTTCGTAACTACAAAATGGCAAAAGAGTTTTTACCTGGCAATGAATGTACGCTCACAGCAGTGAGGCAAGTGGAAGGCTGTGGAAACCCCTCTCTGGAGAGAAGCTGATTTTTGGGAAGTGGGTCAGCGCCCAGGTTATTTGTGGGGCTCTCCATGGCAGAGGTTATAGGTCTTAAACATGGAAGCACAAAGGGAATTTGACCTTTTGCAATGCCAGAATCAGTAGCAAGCTGAGAGGTGGCAGAAAAGGACACTGCAGTCTGGTAGCTTTGCACCACAAAGGCTTTTCGTGGCAAGTCTTTCCCTGTGCTGCCCTGACCATGAGCACTAAGCTCTGCTTCATCAAATTTGAACAGGAGAATCTGAGAGAATAAATACGCATGCTCTGGGTCAAATTCTGAAAAGTCACCATACTAGGAGAGGTACAGGGGAATGCAGTGGCCTGCCAATAAAGGAAATTACATGCTGGGCAAAGCAAAGGACCATTTAAAAAGACTCAAACCCAAACTATTTGCAGACATCCTGCAGGCAAGGTCAGATGGCATTTGCAGGCAGCAGGGAAGAACAACCTCTACAGCTGTAACCATTCAAGCAGAGGGAAGGAACCACCTTGGGGGAATGCAGCACAGCTCCTAACATCTGCCACCATAGCCCCCGTGAATAGCCGCCCCCAAAAATGTATCTTATTGACACTGACAGATGGCAAAGCAGGAAATTATTGGCCTCAGGACCTGAGCTCAGACTGATGCATGAAAAACACCCATAGAAAATCATCTTAAACAGCTGGAGTTGGAATCAATAAATTATCAACACTACAGAGAAGAATGGGAAAAATCTCAGCTCTCTCTGGCCTGGTGGTTCTGCTTACTAACTAGGGCTGTTCCGTAGCAGTCAATACTTTTGCAAACCGGATGTAATTCATTCATGAGTACAATATGGACTGAGGGTGGCTGAGGAGAAAGGTAGGCAACAGGACAAAATCTGTGCCTGAACAGCATTTGGATTTGGAGAAGTTCTGAAGCACCTCTATCAGGTGAAACTAATTCTTTTTCTGTGGCAGCCCAGGAAGACAATGGTGGGTCACAAGGTCATCATGAGCTGTGTTCCCAAAGGCAAAAAAAGTGTTGTCATCATCACTGGCAGGTGAGGAGAGACAAAAAAACCACAAACAAACAAATTTAAGTCCTTCCTTTGCAAGTCCTTTGTTCCAATTGTTATTATCTCTTCCCAATATGTTGTTCGATTCCCATATGCAAGTATTATGTGGTATCTGTTTTGGAAGAATTTTCTGGCATGCTTAAAAAGCACAGAATTCAAAGAGAGTTGTTTTTTAAAGGAGTTAATAGTGTCTGAAAACTGTTTCACTTACAGTCTATGGGGAAAACATAAATACCTTATCAACCCCCAAATTTCATGCAATTTGATACACCAGTATCAAGTTAAAAATTACTAACTCTGTGCCTAAAGGAACCAGCTCTCACTTGCACTTTATGTTGAGGGTCATTTACATGAGTTGTGTGGATTTATCCAGATAAGATTATAATACACATTTGCATTAAAAAAAAATAAATCCATTTTTCTAATTCTATCGAGTTTTTCATATTGTCAGACAGACAAATAGGTTCTGTATTCCTGAGCCATGCTGCATTATGCCAGGGGAGCAAGGTACATCCCTGCTTCACTGAGCTGCGGGGGAGTAAACTCAGTGGGATGGGGGGGAAAAAAAAAAGAAAAAGAAAAATTGATGAAACCCATCCATTCTCAGCTGAGGTCGTGGGTGGGCTCCAGGATATTCTGGTAACTCACTTGCACAGTATACTGCTGCAATGTGCAAAAAAGAAATAATGCCAGAGTACTACAGACACCATGGTTTTAACCTTATGTAAACTGAATCACACATGTTGGCCACCGTGTTCACCTGGGTGGTGTGCAGTGAACAAGAAGGGGTGCCCCATCCTGCTGCCAGCAGCAGGCTGACACTCTGCGGGGTGGCAGGCAGCATGCCCCCGGGCTCCGCCACGTACAACCCCCATTGCAGCAGCACTGGGAGGTGCCACCATTCCTCATCAGCACAAAACCAAGGGGGACACTGCTAAGGCCCTGTGCACCCATAGCCTAGCTTAGGTGCCTGTGCTCATCTCTCCAGTGCCAAAACCATGCTGGCAGTGTCCCATGGCTGGCCCTAGGAGAAGTCCAGCTCCCAGGACAGGCCCTTGGCTCCACCTGCCTCTGCCGAGCACCAAAACTGCACTTGGGGAACTCCCTCTCTATGCAAACAGATGCACACACTGAAAATATAAACCCATCTCCTTACCTGCTCTGGATGTTCGAAGTTACCCCTAGAGAGGTCCAAAAGCTCACAAAAAACCACCTCTTGCCCAAATATTAATGCAGAGTCTCTTGTACACACCTCTGATAACTTTCTGCAGTGAACAGTAGGGATATACATTGCAAAATGTGAAGATGAAATTAAAGAAAATAGCATTTCTGTAATGGGGAAAAAGTGGACAGCCAAACATTGCTGTCTCCCATCATTTAATAAAGCCTAAAGGAAAGCAGTGTCACAGCATGAGATTACATTTCAATTACAAAATGCGCTTGGTGTGTCAACAGCAGTTGTCTCTGCTCGGTCTCAGTATAGTAGGGATACTCGGCTGTTCTACATCATATCATAGCAATTTTAACCAATGATAAGTACGGGCATCTGTGAAGTAGAAGTTAGAAGGAATTTTTCTGGCTACTAAGTACAGGTTCAAGGTCCTTTAATATGTTGTTTCTTACCTTGTAATAGGCATTTGTTTCCACATCATGAGTATTCTAAAATAGCTAGGTGGATCCAGCTTAAGATCAAAATCCATCTCTGAGCTCAGAGCCAGACTATCACACTACTAGGTTGCCTTTTGGGGATCATTACACGTATTGACAAAAAACATAAAAGAAGCTATACAAGAGCAGAATGCTCTCAAACTTCCCATCTCAATGAACTTCAGCTGTGAGAGAAGAGTGGCCCAACATTGACAGAGAGAAAGTAGTACAGTAGAAAGGTGTCCAAACAGAAAACTCTGTCCCAAAGTTTCTATGATGGTCTTATTCAGCCCTGTGGAAAATATGCATATATCTGGTATTGCTAAGTTTGTGGTATTTTGATATTTAAAACTCATAACAATTGAACTCAATTTAATACAAGTATTTCTAAGCACATACATGTGCCATTTCTTTCAGAGTAATTTTCTTCTATTATTATCAGGATAACTTGTTATGTGTGCAACAAAGTCACTGTGTCAGCACAGCCTAAACCTTACAGGAACAGGATTATACCAGAATTAGGTCTTCCATATCAAATGCATCTTCGAGAGATTCAAGTAAATGAGGTACAAAAGTTTAACACCGTCTGAAACTGAGCGCAGTTGTCAGCTGCTGTTTTTCAAATGAGCCATCCAGTACTCTCATCCTTGGAAAAACAGAGATACAGAGTCAGAGAAATTAACTGTATCCCAAGGGCTTGGAATCGAATGCTTAAGAAAAAAAAAACAACCTTTAAAAAGAAATTACCATGGTTCTTCCTATATAAAAATTCAAGAAGGCAGCAGTGCAAATTATTAGAGGCTTGTTCAGAGAAATTTTTGCAACCAAGCAAGTCCATAGAAGATGGCTCAAACCAGTGAAAATTACTAACATAATAAAAATGAAAATGTTTATGTGCTGCACTCAGTTAACAATAAAATTTCAAAATATACAACCATGGCTGCTTTTAGCAAATATCACCTCTAGTCTCACCAAAAGCTCCTCTTGCTCCCACTGACTTGAACATGGCACTCACATGAATTTATTAATCTGTCCTAAGATAGTAAGATTTTGGAACAACGAACAAACAAATAAACAAACAAAAACCCACAGAAACCCACCCTCCAGCTACAGGATCACAGAGCCAGATCAGAGCCACAGGGTGTCCCACACAGCAGTGCCTCTCTGCCCCCATGCCAGCTCCACTTCCCAGCCTTGCAGTGCTCTGTGGCAGCATGCCAACCGTGAGCAAGCACTGAACAGGACCCGAGTACTCACTATTTTTTGGTTTCAGCTCATCTTCTATAAAATCATGATACAAAGCAGGTTTTTTGCTGTGGGGAGTTTTCAGCTAGATCAGGCCTACAGAGTACTGGGGAAAAAAAAAAGCCAAGAAAACAAGGGGAAAACCAAACGAACTAAACAAGCAAGCAACCCCCCCACAAATCAAGCAACTATGTATTCAGCAACAATACTGCATGTAACAGTACTGCCAACGTTTCTGAGAGCGGTGCCGGCAAAGGAGAAGAAAAGATCATCTGTGTTTGGCTGCTGGTTTCTCTCTGTTCCGAGCATCTCACCACATGCAACGTGTGCAGAAAAATGCATGATGTGAAAAGGGAAACCCTGCATAACAACATAGTGGCTTGGCTGATACAGCTTAGCAGTTGTCCATGAAAACAAACAAACAAACAAGCCAGAACTGTGCTTGAGAAATGCCTGTCAACTTAATTCTTATCATACAGTCATATCAGTCAATTGCAAGCACAGTTACAGATATCTGTAATAAATACTAATAGCTCTTGTATACTGCTTCCACAAGGTAATGTAGTAAACCATGTATGTTGCCAACACATTTCCACATTTTCCCTTTTGTTAGTGCTGAAAGCTTGCAAGTGAGAATGCCAGTTTACGGCAGCATTATTCCTTCTTTTTTTTTCCGGGCAG
>JANHGB010050426.1:0-39451 GCA_026283785.1 Coracopsis vasa | reverse complement strand
GCAGGTTAAAGCCATTCCCCTTGTCCTGTCCCTACAGGCCCTTGTCCAAAGCCCCTCTCCAGGTTTCCTGTAGCCCCATTAGGCACTGGAGCTGCTCTAAGGTCTCCCCTTAAGGAGCCTTCTCTTCTCCAGGCTCAACCAGCCCAGCTCTCTCAGCCTTTCCTCACGGGAGAGGTGCTCCATCCTCTGGGATGTCCCAGGGTGCATTTCATCCCATCCCATGGACTTATACATGTTCAGGTTCCTCAGGTGGTCACAAACATGATCTCCTACAACAGGAGGGTCTTCATTCCCCCAGTCCCTGCCTTAAGCTTGAGAGATGCAGGAAGAGATACTACCATCAAAAACTGAAGCAGGAAAAATCACCGAGTACAATCATGCAGCACGTTCTGTGGTCGCCAGCAGGGCAACTCAATGAGCCTCCCAGCAGTGAAGACGCAATTGCAAATGCCTGGACCTGACTTTAGTCCAAATTCTTTCCAAAGAACGATAAGATAACAGGGATCTTTTACGCAATCAAGGACATGGAACAATTTCTCCTTCATCTATGTCCATTTTCCCTGATTTAACTACTTCCAGGCAGGCTCAGGAGTGCTGCTGTGGAATTAGACTTTGCAAGAGTGCCTTATTTTTAGACTTGAGCCTGAAGTCAGGGAAATCCCCAGCTGACCCCAAACTCTTTTCAGCAAATAATTACGTAAAGATATTCCCATTGATCCAAATTCCATCCAAGGCATTAGACCGACACATACAAAACAGGGCTAATATTTCATTTTTATGCCGTTATTCAATTTGGATAAATTAAATGCTTTTGAAACTAAGCAGCATGTTGAGAAAAGGAAGTTGACTTCAGCTTGAACCCCAATTAAATGCTTAATTCACCATTAGGAATTGGCATTAATCACCCGGGAATAGAAATTAGATTTGACTGATGGGTAATGGTTATACTGCTGGAGAAGGCATTCCTGGAGGAGCTCAGTTACAAATGTGATTAATAAATGTACCAAAGAAATTTGACATGGAAAAAAAATGGTATGAAAAGAATCACACAGGACCTGAAATGAAGAGCTGGGCTTCCTACAACATGCTGCTCACTGGAGGGCCTGTGCATCCCACAGCCACGGCACTGAGAGCATCTCGTCCAAGCACAGGGACACCTGCACAAGGAGATGATTGTGAACACAGGGGTTTTGGGGTGTTTGCTTCCTTACATGTGATGGTATAAAAACTTTGGGCCATTCTCTGCAGACTGAAGAATGAGCAGCAACATCCTTGGACAAAATGTGCTCCAGCAAGTCCAGCGCTTCTCAATCCCGGACTGCTGTTACAGCACGCCAGGAGCAGACCCAAAGCTGTACCTGCACTTTCTCCACTCTTGGTGCTCAATTCTGTGATTAAAGAACCCAACTTTAAGTAGGTATCATAGAATCAGCCAGGTTGGAAAAGATCTTTAATATCATCAAGTCCAACCATTACCCCAGCACTGCCAAGGCCATCACTAACCCATGTCACTGAGGGCCTCATCTACATGGTCTGTGAACACTTCCAGGGATGCTGACTCCACCACTGCCCCGGGCATCTCCCCTGGTGCAACTTGAGGCTGTTTCCTCTTACCCTGTCACTTTTTACCTGGGAGAAGAGACCGACCCCCATCTTGCTCCATCCTCCTTTCAGGTAGTTGTAGAGAGCGATAAAGTGCCCCTGGATTGCTCCTGTATTTTCTAAAACCTTGAATTCTTCTTTCTGAAGCAACACTCCTTGTTTTGACCCAGGCCAGTCTGGGGGTTCATTTCACCAGGTGGCTGCACAAGCCCTGGCTCTACACAATACAAATGGGGCAACACAAGGCTGTGGCAGGTGAGGTGATGTTGATGTCCCATCTTTCAGAGCAATTGTGTGCACACAACAGCTTACGCTACGGGAAAGGATGACTGCAGTTGCACAACTCCTTGCCAGACAGCAAGAAAATCTGGCATTTACTAAGCACATTTTGAGTGTTTTTCTTGGGGCAGAATCCTCCTGCCATCATAGAATGGTTTGGGTTAGAAAGGACCTTAAAGTTCATCCAGTTCCAACCCCCTGCCATGGGCAGGGATGCCTCACACTAGACCATGTCACCCAAGGCTCTGTCCAGCCTGGCTGTGAACACTGCTAGGGATGGAGCATTTACCACTTCTTTGGGCAACCTGTTCCACCAGTGCCTCACCACTCTCAATAAAGAACTTCTTCCTTTCATCTGTGTCTATGTTGCCTGTATGAAGCACTGCCTGAGCTACAGCCCCACTGTACACCACTATCTCTTCAAAACCTCATTTTAGAGAACATCATCAATGTGAAAAAGCAGACACCAGTTGTAAAGTACAACACTTTATTGCAGCATTGGCAAAGGTCAGATTTCTGAAGCTGGTGAAGATCGGGCAGCATTTCTGTATGAAATGTTACAATTTTACAAGTCTCTTCCTACATGCAGAAACCAAAAACAGTGGTAAAAAGGATTTTAAAAGAGCTAGAAAAAAGAATTAGTAACATACAGATGAGCTCCTTAACTCAATTAACTACCTCTACCTGAAAGCAAACAAAAACCTATGCTAATAAATAACAGATTGTCAGAAACAGACCAAGAAACCTCATTTCTACTTAGAAAAAAATAAAAATTCTACTTGTTTCCAGACTTAAATATCTTTTTTTTTTTTTTTTAACTTTTTTTGTTGTTTCAATAGACACAGAGGCTTATCAACCCATGAAGATCAACAAAATATCTGGATCCACCCCTTGACATCCTCCTGTTATGCTGACTGGCACGGTTTGGTTTTCAATGATACATACAATGGGCTCAACTACATCCCTGTCCTCAGGCTGGTGTCAGGCTGTTCCAAGCAGTACGAGTCAACACCCTGTGTTCATCAACTTCACGTTCTATTTTAAACCTCAACAGACATTTCACCTCCTTGGCTCTGAAGTGTTTCACCCCTCCCCACCCCCTCTTTCTTGCTCATCTGGCAGCAAAAGGCTATTTCTTAACCACAGACTTTCTCGCTGAGGAGTGTTTGATAAGAAGTTTTCCTCCGTGTCAGGGTTTTCTTTTAGACCTCACTGTTTGCTCTACGTTTTTCTACTGTAGCTTTGCAGCCCCCCAAAAAAATCCTTCCAACACAAAGCACTCGATTCAGAGATAACACAACTTAAGTCAAGTTTAGAACTCTGCTCTCCCACATACTAAACTGGTAAAAGACCTTTTCAGTTCCAGTATAATCCATCTGAATTTCAGGTTGATCTTCGTCTTCACCGAGCTGCTCACTGGTCAAGTTAACCATCTCCTTCATTCACTTCTGCTCTCATGAGAAGATTGACCCTCAAGGTGGTTCCTGTAACAAAAAGCTGCTTTTTTTATATATTTTATTTTTATTTTTGGTAGGCCATGACTGGAAGCTTCCACTTGTTCCATGAAGGGTTAGGGGGGAAGAGGGGAGGCGGTTGTTCTGCCCCACGGCCCCAGCCTGTCCCATGTTTCGATTCTGAACGCTCTAGACTGACATGCTGAGATGTGTCCACTGCTCTCATTTAATCGCTGGAGGACTCCACTATCCACAACATCAGAGATACAGGACCTAATGAAATGACACTTGCTGCTGGATCAACGTCTCCTAAGAAGAAAAAGGAGAAGAAAAGAAATAGTTTAATATTAGATATCCAACACCAGCTGGGTATCCCTTCTAGAACTGATGACTTCCCTCTTTTGTTTTTGTTTTAAAGAATACAAGAGATAATTGAAAATGACAGCTAAAGATTGTGCAAGCTGCACGATGAACTAAGAGGTGGATCTGTCACTTCAAGACAGTGCCATGCCAACACCAGAATGTCTGGTTTGAAGTCAATGACAGTGATAGGCTACAACAATAAGCTAGACTTAGATCAACAGAGAAACTAGATTTATGCTGCCCAAGACTTTTGGTGTATCAGTAAGAGCTGAATTCAAAGCTTCAAAATATAATATACACCAAGTACATAGTGGGTGATGTAATAAAGTGTGTTTGTCCAGTAACTGAAACAGGAAATCATGTTAAATTCACATTTCTCCTTATTATCCATACTCTGATTTTTCAGCATTAATGCAATACTCTATTATAAGAATATGTTACTAATAAAATCCTAGCATCCTGTTATTACCCTTATGCTTCATTTTTCTTTATTAAATGGGATAAAGAGAAGTCAGATGCAAATAGGAGAACTAAAATTACCAACTAAATGGAATATGATTTAGGTCGTCAGCTTACGTCTACATCCCAACCAGCCTTTTGACGCAGACAGGTCCCTCTTTCTCCACTATACTTTGAGAACAGCGGTGAGTTTTGAGGTCAGTGCTTTTAATAAGGAGAGGCTTAACAAGATAATGAACGCCTTGGTAAGGCCTGTTCTCCATAGTCAGGTTTCTCACTGCAGTTATTTTTTCTTCCTTGGCAATCAATGTTTTTAAATAGATTTCACAAAATGTGGTTTTACTTCACTTTATAAGCAAGCCATTTATATCAATCCTCTATAAACAAAGGAAAACCACTATTATGAAGCGAGAGGCTGTTCTCCAGAACTGCAAAAGGGTGTTCCTATGTCAATCTCATGACTGAAAATAATTACTTTTGTGAATGATGTGTTTCCTGAAGGGATCAGTTTAAAAGCTCCATAGCCAAAGTCCTCTGTTAGGGCACAAGTGCTACAGACCTGGAAGCAAGAGTGAAAACTGTTGCCTTCCCAGTTCTCCTAAAGCAAATCAAGGAACCCTACTTTTAATGGAATCACAGTAAGTTATCTTTAAGGCCAATCAGCCTTAAATGTATGAGTCCCAAAAAGAACCTCCTCCTTGCAGGATTAGGAGGTCTTAAAACTTGAGGCTATACAAGGAGGTGATTATAAACAGCAATAAACTCCACTTTCTGATCCAGCATTCTGCATGTGCTAAATAACAAGAAATCTGACACAGCCTGTAAATCTCCCTGCATTTAATTCAATACAGAAAAAGGATATTAATAGATAAAAAATAAACACTGCAAAAGATTTCTCTCTAGTTTAACAAAATGCATTCTTGTATAGCCACAGCCACTAGTTCATTCTTCCACTCACAGTGGGTTTATCATAGGCAAAGGAGGCAACACTTCTGTGGGGGTTTCTCTGGGGATTGTTTTGGTTTAGCACCCCATTAGACTAAAACAGAATCACAGAAAACTTTAGGTTCCAAGAGCCCTCTGGAGGTCATCAGGTCCAAATCACAAAGCAAGATCCAGTTGTTTAAGGCCAAAACCATACAAGAACACAACGCTGCCTTTATCAATTTCTGAATCATCTGTTGTGATAGGTAGATTTGTATTTAACTTCCTAAAAGATACTTGAAACACGGTGCTTAGGACATGTTTATCAACACAAGAGTTGCTGGATTGTGCATTACAGTGGAATCAACAGGGAGGCTGAATTGCTCAGATGATTCCTAACCTCAGGAAATTTAGAATATAAAGTTGCATACCTTAAAGAAAGTAACATGCATCACTACTTCCCATAAGTTTGAGTTACTACTGCAAGAAAACAACATATCTTCTTCACATACAAAGAAGAAACACCACAACACAGCTCACTCATCATCTAAGTGATAATATCTGTAATTATACAAATTGGTTCTATCATGTAGGAAAGGGAAAACTTCTCCCAACAGATACTAAAATTAATAGCTCAGCTCCTATTTGTTCTTGGCAAATAGGAAGATACTCCAGTGTCCTCAGAGCCTGTGGGTAACTTCTTCACTAAAACATGAGGGTAGTCTGGGCAGGGACTGCAGTTCACACATCAAAGTCAGAAGACAATCCTCAATATATCCTGTAAATCAGAAGCTGTGTAATATAGGTGACAGACAATCCATTCCAGACGTGGTAAGCCACAGACTCCAATAAATATTATCTCTGCTAAAATGCCTTTCAGTTAGAGTTAAGAAAAGTAACATTCCCTCAGTACAGGCTAAGATGGCTCAACTGAGGCATGACTGCAAGCCTGAGCAGTGCACTATACCACAAATAAATGTGCCTGCTAAAACAAACTTCCTGGTCCCTGCTTTAAGGAGCTTACAGATTAAATGGAACAAAGAGTGAATTAAATAAACCAAAACTACATCAGAATTGCAAGTGCATGGCACAGCTATTTGAACAAGCAAACACTACTTAAACTGTTCACTGGACAATGCCTGACCTAGTTTACAGTGAACAGTTTAAGTCAAGTCCTAAATTATATTCTCCCAAAACCAGGTGAAAATGAAAAGCTTTCAAAAGAACTGCATTTGAGGAAAAACAATCTGTAAATATCACATCTAGTGATCTGGCTGCTGTATGTAAAGAACAACTGCAGTGCTCTCCTTGTATAGGTTGCAAGGAGTTTGGGAAAGACAAGAAGAAGGCAACTGCATAGTTATTTCTGAAACACCTGCAAGTATTACAGCAATTCAGTGTAACTGAATATTTTGTACTTCTGTAACAGTATTAGGCCACAGTGGTATGAAACAGCTAAATGGACAGCACTGCTCGTTTTATTATTACATCTGGTCAATACTTATTTTAAACTGCAGTCTGTTTTCCAAAGAGGGGTACAAACAGTATCTGTAGAGGGTCTCAGTAGACTGAGTGACCACCAGGAAGTTATTAAATGACTATAAGAATGTACCACAAAGTAGTAAAGAAGTTGACAATGCTCCTGTAGCATAGGATTAGTACATTAACAAAGACAGACCCATTAGTAGGTAAACTCTCTTTTCCCAGTTGCCGCTCCTATCTAGCCACCTCCAAAATTAACTTGCAAAGAAAAGAGAAACATGAAAGCAGTCTGTGTTTCACCTGAAACCATTTATTCAAATTTGTGCTGCAGGGCTAATTTAATGGCTTATTTTCAAGCTTACTCTGAGTGAGAAGAGACACACTGAGATATATTAAAGCTGTAAAATGTCTATTAGGCAATCTGGAATGGCTCTTTTCATGTTAATACTGGTTTTGGTATGCTCTTGCACACCATAGATCTAAGGTTCTCCTCCCCTTTCCCCACCTTTACCATATTTACTTTCCATTCAGGGCTTTGAATACAGAGGTACAGCTCTCAAATCCACCAAACTGGAAAAGCACAATGGGAACTTCTCTGCATACTCAAAAATATCCTCTCCCTCTCTCACAGAGAAAGCAGGACTTGCATCTTTTCCCCTATAAAAAGGCTCAGATGCTACCAGCCAGTTCACAACTGAAAAGTAATCCTCTGGCTTCCAAACCTCAGTCTAGCAGGCATTTACAGACACTGTGTTAGAAGCACAAACCACTGCTCAGTGTTTTAACTGAATGCTTTAGAAAGGAACCTACTAACAACCACACTTGCATTATGTAGATCATTATCGGTTTCCAACATGAAGGTAATTACTTACTTAGAACCAGAATTACCACAGTTAAAGGAAGATTGTCCTACCTCCCACCAGTCTTAAAGATTAGATCCGCATTAGGTGCTCCCTTTGGATGCTGGTACCGAGGCCGCCGTTCACGATTAGTATTTGCTGGAGCTGGACGCTGTGCCAGAGACTGCAACATTTCTGTAAGTTCATAGAGAACAAAGTGAAATACATTTTCTATGCATGAGGAATTTACACAAGCACATTTCACTGCCATAAAGAGACACCTTGTTTACAACTTGCTATGCTTCAGGGTTAACACTCCTCAGTTTATTCCACAACAGTTAATTTTGAAAGAGTTACTAAATTGCACAGGCAGCTTTGACAAATCCAAACTACCTCATAATGTGAACTTCCATTTCCAGGTGTTCTCTGGAACAAAAAGAACTGCCAGGGATGGTTTCTATCACAAGTGCTTAAGAAAGGGGCTGTGACCTTTTCTTTCTAAAGATATCAGCCACATCTTTCTTTATCAATGATCAGGGACAAACCTTCTCAGCAGTAAAAGAAGCCACAACATTAAACTACCCTGAAATAGTAACACCTGGACAATGTTGCTGCCAATTAAAGACTCAGCAAGAAACCTGTCCTAAAATTAGGCATTGAGAAGTCATTTATTTAAGCTTAAGCTACCCATAATAGGATCCTGTTACAGAGAAGGCAGATACCTGAAGATGTGACTCAGCTGACCTACATTACACTGTCCTATGGATCAGATTTTCACTTTATGATCAGCTGGGAAGAAATAGGTGGGTGCAGAAAGAAGCCTACACTACCCAGTTTAGCTCTGGACATCTAACTTTTGGGCAGTTTAAGCTAGGTAAGCATTGTATTTTGGCATTTAGTGCAACTTCATCTCTAAAATATGATTTAATGATAAAAATGGTTCTTTATCAGGCCAAGTTACTGGTTATTAAGTACCCACTATAATTACAAACACACCACAGGAACCTCCATGTAACCTCTTACCCATATGTTAGTGCATCTAATGAAAGTATTTCTGACAGTCCAGCCTGTGCAAGAATCTACATTACTCAGCAAAGAGACAGATGGAATAAATGAAGAGGAAAAGCAGAATAAACTGTTAAACAGATTATGTTTGAAAGTCTGCTCTGTCTGGTTCTCTAATCTCTGGTAATCTCATTGGAGACACATACCCATCATCTGCTAGAAATGAACTTCCACTACTCTCACAATGACTTGCAGAAATAGAGACTAATGAGATTCTCTGACCACTTACAAAATACACACAAAGTTTTTGGTAAGTTATCCACCCAATCTTTAAGAAAACTGGGAAACTATGAATGACTTAATACACAATATTGGTGTCAACAGTTAATAAACCATATATTCATGCTCTGTATACTCCCCTTTCAACACCTGGAAAAGGCAAAGCAAGCCCTTCAACACACTGACAGTCCAGCTTTGTAAACATCATGAAATACCATCCTTCAAAACAATTCTGTATGCCAAGGGAGAGCTCTGCTGGCAATGACAAGACTCAGGAAGAAAACAAGAAGAGTTCATGGTTCATTGCCAGCCAGGTGCAATGAAGCAGTAAGCATGTGCCTGCCTGTCTCTTCTGTTTTCCAGACTGCAGGTGAAAGAAAATATCAGGGTTTGTGAAAAGTCAGTAATTGAGAAGTTGAGTAATGGAGAAGATAACAGAAGGAAGACATGGCAAGGGAGCACCATGTATTAGCTAGGCTGAAGGCATGTCACCTCTCTTTGGTTTTAGTGAAGAAAATAAGCATCTACACAGAAAAACACTAGTCTAGGGTCACCCAGTTCCAAATATTTCTTTAACTTAGAAATGCCTGTAATACTAATAAACATTGCTGAAGTATGAAATAACCATCTGATACTACTTTGCGTGGTGAATTTTCATCTATCAGCTACCTTGTGCAGATGAAAAGAAACCCCCAACCCAAATGTATGTGCAAATGATAGGACAACTCTGATGCATTCTTCCAGAAATTGAGATTTCTTTCTCCCTTGCTAACTCCAAAGCTTGAAACGGAAATGTAAACTCAACTCTTTCTTTCAATGGGTACATGCCAATTACAGGCAAGCAACAGGGAACTGCACAAAACAGAAATAAAAAGTAGTTTCAAAGAGGAATGTATTTTGGTGTGTTTAATTTAATCTGATTAAATGGTTCCTTTTAGTTTGGTTTTATTGTGTATTACCCAAACTACTAAAAACCAAATCAACAGCTGGTTTAAAAATGGATGTCAATTATGGGAAAACCTATTTCTTCTACATTGATTTTCCTCCTATTTTAATTCTTTAGACACAGCACCTGGAAAATCTATGAGAAAGTTAACAGAATCAATGGTTTATTTGCAAGCTGACTTGTTCTCAATTGGGATCAGTTCCTGATTCATTCTCCTGGGCAAAACCAGTGTGATCCTTGTTTTTGGGTAACAAGCACAATTGCTCACAATAAAACCTTATATTAAACAAAGTAATTTTAAAGATACCAACAAAGTCGTATGACAAGGCAGAAAAATCCAAATGCCCTGACCGGCAGAAGTATCAGAAATACCACTAATGAGGAAAACCCACAAAAAGCCTGAGAAAAGCACTGTGATGTCTAATTCTAGAGTCTACTGTTTCTTTTCCTTTTTCACAAGTGGGCTTTATTAGAGGGGAGTGCCTCAGAAAAGAAGTTTTTAAGCTGATTACAATGTTTAATACTAAGAATATATTGTGTTACCATTCCAGAGCTCTGTAGACACTCTGGGAAAAGACTCCTTTTTAGATTACAAGTTTAGCTCTTGTACTATCCATGTTCTGAAAGGAGTGATAGATTCCATAGTGGTTTTAGAATTAGAGCTGTTTTAATTTAAATTTCCCATTTCTTGATGAATAACGACCTTTCACTAAATACTTTAAGTGAGATTTCCTGCTAATGAACTACTTATACTGTAATTGCCACCTGACTGCAACATCTTTACCAAAACAGTGGAGATGTTAAATGGAAATGCTAAGAGCTGAATACCATGGGTTTTATTGGTCTGGCTTTTGTTTACGATCTGAGTAAGCCAGATAGTAAAAACAATACCAAAAAGCCAAAACAAACCACCCCACAACAAACACAGCAAGCACACAAACCAGTTTAGGGCTGTATAATCTGTTGTATTAACTGTTTGCATCAGTCTGTTCAGGTTCAAAAATGCCAGACTTACCTATCTTTACAAATCAAATTAGGTCATATAAATTTGCATGAAACCTTCACTCTGTTAATATATTCTTGTGCTCCAGATTTGTAGCACCCCTAGAATCTTTAGCAATAGGAAGCAGAGACAGTTTTTATTTCTCAGGTGAAGGTTACCTCTTAATATTTGCAAGTCTCAGCAAGACTGATGAAGATTCTAAATACTATTAATATCTAAAATACTTATTAATAGCTAAAAAGCAGAGCTTAAGTTGCACAGAATTAATTCCTCTTGTATCCTACTCAATTGTCTTGCAGTCATGGAGACAATGCCACAAATATCAGATTAATTTTGTGTTATCTTATTTTTAAGGTAACAACCTCCCTTTTTCTCCTTTCCCAAAATAAATGGAAATGCTGAAATTTGAGGGCCACTTGAAAACTCAATTTCATGGAAGAACTATACAAACTCCTTCAAGCACAGAGACAAAGGTGTAAATAATGAATGATGAACTAAAACATAGGTTTTCCATGAAGTATTACAAATCAATGTTCAAAACTTGAACTGCTAATTATCACAAAGAGTATTTTCTGTAGATCCACAATAGTTCCTCAGAAAATAAAGATTAAATACTTGGTAATGTTCTTACCCTGGTAGTCCTCTTGTTCTTGCCGTTCATTGATATCCAAAGTGAGCTTTTTCATCCTCATTCTCTCCTCCTGTTCAGCTTGCTGTTGGTTCCAATGGTTTGCAGCGAGTTGGGAAGACATTGGTACATTTAGGATCTTAAACTGCAAGTGAAAATAAGTCTTTAAGTGCTCATCACAGAAAAAAACACAAACACAAAACAATCCAAAATACAGGAAGGTATTTCCAGGTTATTGGGATGAGAGGCTTTCTACCGAAGTTTCTACTGGGAAGTGTGTTGTTGGTTTAAAACTGTATTTCACATACGGAAGCATGAGAAAATACAAGACATCCAGCCCTCCTAAAGATACAGAGAACATATAAAAGGCTGATGCACTGCTAAGGCAAAACACTATTACATACAGTATTTATAGGAAAAAACCTAGCTTTCACCAGGAACACATAACTATATGCTTTCTTTCTTATATTCATAGAAGCCAATACCCTCAGAGTGAATTACACTGGTCTTGAGATAAAAGCACTGTAGCTGGCTCAAAGTTGCATCATCCTCCAAAGGTCTCTACCTTCCAAAGAGATGAAACCCCTGAGCAGAGTTTCTACTGTTACCCCTTGTGATAACAGAGGAGAAGCGTTTCAAGCATTTCAGATATCCCGCAGCATTCCTTGGCTGCTACTTTTCCTTTTAGGAATGATTCCACCTCCACAGTGCTTATTAGTCTGGAAACAACTGTGGTGTCAAATTTAACCTTTTCTTCCTCCCCCACACTCAAACATCCACACTATACATTCAACACATTATCTGATTTGCCATAAGCTACATGAAAGGTAAGCTTGGTTCTACTCCTACAAAAGTACCCGCTGCACAACATAGCTGAGATTTTCAGAGAGGAGTAGGGAAAATGCTTTCTTTTTCCCCAGACTCAGAAAATCCAAGTTTTTCTTTCCATAATTTCTGCTTTTAATTGTTCAAAAAAAAGGAGCAGGGATTCTTAATCTTCTTTGCAACTGAAATAAAAGTTTTCAGAAACCCCTTAATGCTGAAGTTAGTGAACACCTTTAGAAAAATGTAACTTCTTCATTCAGCTGCATGTCCATTAGAAATAAATATTTTCATGCTGTAAGCAGGGTAATGCATTTAAGGATAATCACTCAATATTCCATGAACTACTCTGAATCCTGCTGCTTGCTCTTGTCATCGGAGATCTATTTCCACTGACATAAAAGTAGAGCAGATTTCTAAGTGCTCTTTTCTGCTACACTGCCAAAAGCTGCAGACAGATACATTACCAAAACCTCTACTGAGAAGATTTATATTAAAAGCAAAATCCTCACTGCCTACAGTTAGTGTTTAACACAATAATTAGTAAGCAGTTTCAAGGCATCTATTATATAGTAGTGCCCCACTAGCAGCAGATGAATGACGAGCATAAGACACCACTACTCAGACCCAGCATTTGAAAATAAACTGTGTCTGAAACAGTTAAGCCAGACTCTTGCAAAGACTTGAGATAACCCTGGGTACAGGAAGCCCTACCAAGCAGAAGATTTATCTAGATGAGACAAATCAGGTGAAAGATTAATTTTGGGGCGTATCAGCATATTATATTGAACATAAATACAAACTTGTTATTAAGGTATGTGTGTAAGAATAAAAATGAAAGTTCCTGAAATTCCAACAGGAAAGCAAGCTTTAGTTACTTATTCTTGAGCATTCTATGCATGTTCTCAGATCTTGTCGAATGAGCTTTTCACAAGCTACACAAATAACTAACCGATTAGCAAGCATTTCATGATAAAAAGAATTCCTTAGCTTTGCCATGAAGCTCCAAATCCATCTTAATATGTGCTTTACATTATATCTGTTCTATGGATTTATCAGCTTAATGGGATTGGCATTTTCAGACAGTATGCTTAAAGTAGAAAAAAAGAAAGCCAAAATACAGAAGGGTGCACATGAAAGAACAGATACAAAAACCAACCAATGATGAACAGAGTATCACTGAGTCACTACTTCAAGGCAATCACACAGTTACCACCTGAAGTCAAATCACTGATGACAATTACTAAAGGATGTGATGATAACTTAGCAAATGAAGCATTTCTGATTTGCAAAGAGTGAAGACGTATATGAAACCCTCTTATAAAATCTGAGATGGAGACATAAGGACTTCACTCACAAGATGGCAAACTGAAGGAAGATCAAAAATGATCATTCAAATGACTAGATTACAGATTTCATAAACATTTAACTGAGATAAAGAACTTCATATTCAAGGGCAGACTTGACCATTCCATGGATATTACTGTTCTTTCATCGAACGTTGCTAAAAGTCTTTCAAATGAAAGGACACCTTTTGCCTTAGGTATTAACCAGATTTCTTGACACTAGGAGACTTTGTCATCTAAATCCCACTTTAGTTCACACCTACCTACCATTTTCAAAACCATCAAATGGTATTAGACAGACCTCAGTTCTGATGCCTCATGATGGCAATGTCTTTATTTCCCCTTGCTCTCTTGGGGCTTGTGGATAAACCACAATGCCATAGTCTAATCTCCAATAACCATGTTCTATTTTCCTGCTACTAGTTCTGTCTGTCTGTGGGTGAAAAACCCAGTGATCTACTGCAAGACATTGGCCTACCTACTATCCTTCCTACTGCCTGTTTTTGTAAATCACAGTGTGACAATAAAGATAAAATATGGTGTCCCTGTTACTATCAGGCTGCAATGACTTTAATTCAGGTTATGTGATGCTGGTCAATAACAGTCAGTTGTTTTTGTGTTTCTTAAAAGAACTCTAGTTGACAATGCTCCACTAAAACCAGGCTGAACACTGGCATGTGAACGGGGTGCTTAGTGACCAGACCTTAGCTACCCTCCTACCTCTGCAAGGAAGCACAGCACGTTCCATTTCCATCAGTGAGTACTTTCTTACAGTGAATGCTTCTAGCTTCACCAGCAGCACCACCGACAAAGAAGAGAGACCAAACCAACTGCTAACACAGCAACTTTGCACAAATTATGCTCATGCAGATTGAAAATAAAGTACTGTAAGAAGGAATAATTATTTTCATTTCAATTCCACCTCTGCTTTCTGCTCACTTTTTATTAAAACTGACTACTAAGACTTTTTTTCCCCTGAATACAGAATATGGACAAAGAAGCCTTTCACTGACTCAAGAACTGAAGATGTCTATAAAGCAACTGTTTTCTACATTTCTAGAAACACTGCGAGGAGTTTTGGCAGGAAGAGCCTACTCCCAAAACCAAATATTGGGGGAGGAACAGGGAAAACTCCTGAACAAGTTCTGCTTTCTTTTTAAGCCACATGTTGGCAATATTTTCCCCTCACACAGAAAATGAAGATACTGAAATTCCTGGTAGCTACAGATACTCCCAGTAAATTATCTTGAAAAAGCTGAACACCTTTTTTAAACAGCATTCTCTTAAATCTCTTTTTAGCCTAACAACAACAGTGAAAATTCCCCACTCAAAACGTCTGTAGAACTTTGTATACGACATTCAAGTTCCAGGAAAACAGAGTAACTTAATAAATATAGTAGGGAAATCAGTTAATCATCACTAGTAAATGCAAGCATGCGTGTGTCCACTCAAGTAGGTATTGCCACTTACACTAAGCACTTGCTTAGCACAGCACACATTCACTAGTTCAAGTGTTTCATGAGATGAGACCATCTCACCTTCTACATGGAATTTTTGAAGTGTCTTTTTGTGTGAAGTAAGAGAAAGACTCTGCTTCATGTTCATATACCTCAACTGTTACACTACGGTCACAACTCAGGCAATATGTCAAACCAAAGTACTAACACGGATCCAAACACTTAAAAGGCACAGATGCAGGGAATGAAACAATGCTTTGGGTTTGCTTTCCATATAAGCTAAATCATTCATCACCAATTTATACAACCAAAATGAAAAGGTTTCTTTAAAAACACCTAAACCATGATGAGAAATGTATCTGGAATGCATTAGGTATTAATTTGTATACTATGCATCTGCTGACCTAGGAAAATTCAAATATGTACTAGAGAAAAGAGCCAAGACAAACATATAGCTTGGCTGCATGAAGCAAAGGGCTTATTTGTTTTATCAACATGATTTACGTTCGAGTTTCTCTGAGAGATTCACTCAGTGCATTCTGGAATAGTCCCCTAAAAATCTTCAGAAATAACTATTTTCTTTGCAAGTTGAACAAATTCAACCAAGTGGCAGTTACTTGGGAAATGGAATTTAGCAAACACCATAGATCTTGATTTGAAGCTGAAAGTGTTTTCAGAAAAAAATCTGTAGAATGTTAAAGATTCTGGAATATTCCTTTTTTTTCCTCCTACTCCTTTCAACATTCAGTGGCAGTCCATCAACTGCATCCAGTCATCTTCCATATCTGTATTTCAAATCCATGTAAGGCATACCTCTGTCCTACTGGTGTAACTGCCAAACATAATTAGTGATGGTATAATTTAACCACAGAACTTTTCTACATGATTTCTATTAGCAACCAAGAATTCCAAGAAACTATATATGGTATTTTCTATGTATCAAAACTGTTTGTATCCCCTTCTGAGAAAAGGATGAAGAAATAGAAAGTCCTGTAATTTCCAGTCACAGAGTGTGACTTTCAAAAGAGGTTTTGTTTATTAAACAATACCTTACATAAAACCTTACCTGCTGCTTGTTGCCTTTTCGTGTTAGCATGACAAATGGCATTGTGTCTCCAGACTCAGACTCTCCTTCCCCACCTACAAGTGGCGGACCCTTCTTGAGCTGACTTTTCAGATGGAGAGGAATAGCAACATCCAGCTGATGTACTTTAACAGATTCACCACTCCGTTGCTATTATAAAAATCAAAAGAAGTAAATTCTATGAATGACCAGATGCTAAACATGTCAGTCAGTCTGGTAACATTCGTATTTTCATGACTGAAAAAAGGTTTAACCTTCCAGGAAAACAATGTAATATATAAATACATGTATTAGGCTTTACTACATTTTCCTTCGGTTTCCTTGCTTGTGAAGAAGAAAATTACAGGGACAGAATACTTCAAATTTGAAAGGAATTTTGGATAACAACCTTTTAAGGAAGGAAATTTAAAGACTTGATTAGACACACTTGTGAATGGACATTCTATATTCAAGAGGGTTTTTTTGTAGCATCTTATTAATGCATTCCTCATCCAGGGCTTACTTTACTCAAATATTTACCCAATGTGACTGAAACAAAACAAAAAGGACTTGAAGGTTATGTGCATTTAAATGCAGCGACATTATAAACATGTTAAAACCTAGGCTTAGATAGACTAGAGTAAGGTCCAAAGCATTGCATAGTATCTCATGCAGTTATTCATCCAGTAAAATATGTCAGCATGTCATATATTCACTGGGCAAACACAATTAACAGCTATTTTACTAAAAGCTACTTATCCAAATCTGTCAACTGCAGAGAAGAGGCCACAATTAAGAGAAAAAATCCATGTTCTTTAATATGGTGAGATAAGCATTAATCACTTATTTACTTAAATACAGTTAACTGGACAGCAGATTATATTAACTTTAGAAAATAAGTATTTATACCTGAAGATTTTCCAGCATCATTTTATCCAATGCCTGAATGAAGTCCTCATCTTCTGCACAAGGGACATGCTTTAGTCCTCCTCCTTTAATCATTACCTCCTATTGCAATGGGGAAAAAAATCTTCTATTACATTAATTTCAGAAACATAAATATTCAGGCTAGAAGTGGAAAAATATCCGTATTGCTTCCCTGCCACCAAAATCTTGAAACAAAAATTGTTACAGAAATAGTTTTCAGCCAGGATTATTTGCTTGAAGAAGTATTTTCTGATGTTTATGGCATCAATTATTACAAAGGCTGGCCACTCACAGTATTCTGACATACAAGTATGGGTGTATAGAATCGTATGTACACATCCTAGATATGGCAACAATGCAAGGAAAGCCTCTATCCCTACCTCGACTTGTTTAACTAATTTTTCCATTAAGTTCCATAAAGTTAGATGGTCTTTTCAAGATAAAATATTGTCCTTCTGTATTTGGAAAGCACAACATGACAGCAAAAATGTTTAAACACGTTGTTCTATACTTTCATTGCTTTTCAACTGCAATTCAGGCTCAACCAGATGGGTTCTTTTGCTACAGATGTTATAATCTGCCAATCCCAAATTCACATTTTAGGAATTCTGCACTTCTTGGTTTACCTCCTTCTCAGTTTTGAGATCTAGTGGAGTGTAAACAGTTTACCTTCCTGTACCGTATCAGTTTGCTACCACTGCTGGCATTGCAAAACCACCATTTATGCAATCTTTCTCCAGTCTAGCTACCTGTGAAAGTGCAGTCCTGTGAAAACATGTTGTGGGAGAAGTTGACAACATAAATATTTTCAAAAGGTAATAATGGTAATTTGCAAACACAAAAATAAGCTCCAAAATGTATTTGAAAGAACAGCAGAGAGTGTTCTAGCTGTGTTTACCCACTCATAACAGCAGCACTGGCAAGAAAGAGTCAGTAAAGAAAACCAAAAGATGCAAAACTCAATACACTTCTCTAAAGCTACAACACATACTGTATTCTCCTCATCGGTTTCATTTTCCTTATTGGAGTCTGTAAGATAATCTGTGTTTTCTTCCTCCTCTTCTTCACCTTCTTCTTCCTCATTGTCTGAGCCCTCCTGAAATATTAGATGAACAACTTATGACTACTTGAAATCAAAAAGACCACTTGCATCCCATTCCTCAGACACATTCTCTGCACCTTTCTCCCCATTCAAACTTGTCAGTTCAGTCTTTGTAAACTTCTTTATGTTTTGTAGTTAATGTTTTCGTCTGAACTCAGTGGGCTTTATCTGGCATTTTCACAAACATACAGCAGAAAACTGGGAGTAGTGGCTGATGCACCAGATGGTTTTGCTGCCACTCAGGGGGAATTTAATAAGCTGGAGGAATGGATTAACAAGAACTCCTGAAGTTCAACAAAGAGAAATGCAAAGTCCTGCACCTGAGGACTGCTAACCTCATTCGCTAGTACAGGCTGGAGGCTGCCCATCTGGAAAGCAGCTCACAGAGAAGAACCTGGGGTCCTAGTGGACAACAAACTGACCAAGAATCCAATGCACCCTGCAGCAAAGGCAGCTGACTGCATTCTGGGCTGCAGTAAGAATGTGTGCTGTTGACACATCAAAGGAGGTGATCCTGCCTGCTCAGCACTGGCAAGACACATCTGGAGTCCAGCACTCAATTCTGCGTTCCCCAGTACAAGACAGATATGAACATAGTGGAGCGAGTCCAGCCACAAGCCATGGAGATGATTAAGGCATTGGAGCACCTATCACAGGAGGAGAGGCTGAGAGAGATGGCCTTGTTTAGTGTCAGGAACAGGAGGCTCAGGGTGGGGGAGATCTTCTCAATGTGTATAACACCTGAAGTGAGGGAGCAAAGAGGGAGTTGATCTCTTCCTGGTGACAGACACAGAGGCAATGCACACAAATTGAAAGATTTAATTTAAATGTAATAAAAAAGGCACCTCTTTACTATGATGGTGTTTTACCACTGCAACAGATTGCCCGGAAAGGAGCCTCCATCCTTAGAGATATTCAAAACTTGATTGGACTCAGGCAACCTGCAGTGGATGACCCTGCTTTGAGCAAGGGAGGGTGGATAAGGTGATCTCCAGAGTTTCCTTTCCCACACCCCAGCATTTATGATTCTAATGATACTATTAATTTGTGGGTAAAGGCAAAAAGCCAGCATAATTCAGGAACATGAATGCTGAGAACAGACCAAACAAAACCAACCAACCCAAGCAGGAGAAAAAGCGCTTCCTATTTCCTTGATGAACTGATTTTTTCATAACACAACCATTATCACATCAACTTTGCTGTGTCATAGTGACAAAGTAGAATTTCTATGTACAGGTCTTTCTTTTATAGGCTCCACTACTTCTGATAAAAAATATTATTGGCACAGTAAACAAGGAAGGTTGTTATGCTCCATAAATCTTTTGTTTATTCATATTAAAGAGTCATACTCTGAATATCTGTTGTTTTTCCTGCATGACTGCTTTGACATCTAGTCAATATATTTGCTCCTGCAACAGATGAAGAAAATTATCTGAGTGTTTAAATGCCAGAAAATAAAGGCCTCTCTTTATTGAGAGGCTTAAATGCATCTAGGCAAATGCACAGAGCATGGGGAACAAACAAGAGGAGTTAAGAAACATGTACCATCTTATTGGCATCATGAGACATGGTGGGATGGCTCCTATACCTGGAGTGTGGGAATGGAAGGATATAGGCTCTTCAGGAAAGACAGACAGGGAAGACAAGGAGGGGGTGTTTCCCTCAGTGTCAATGACCAGCTGGAAGGGATGGAGTTCTGCCTGGAGATGGATAAGGAGCAACCGAGAGTTTATGGGTCAGGATTAAAGGGAGGGCATGGAAAGGGGACATAACAGTGGGGTGACCCGACCAGGAAGACTGAGTAGATGAGGCCATCTACAGACACAGAGGAGCAGCCTCACATCCAGAAGATGCCACAAAGATGCTCAGAGGGCTGGAGCACTTCTCCTATGAAGACAGGCTGACAGAGCTGGGCTTGTTCAGCCTGGAGAAGAGAAGGCTCTGGAGACATCTTAGAGCAGCTTCCAGTGCCCAAAGGGGGCCTACAAAAAATTTGGAGAGGGGCTTCTTATAAGGGTGTGTAGCGACAGGACAAGGGGGAATGGCTTTAAGCTGAAACAGGACAGATTTAGATCAGACATGAAGCAGTTCTTCCCTGTGAGGGTGCTGAGGCGCTGGCACAGGGTGCCCAGAGAAGCTGTGGCTGCCCCATCCCTGGCAGTGTTCAAGGCCAGGTTGGACAGGGCTTGGAGCAGCCTGCTCTAGTGGAAGGTGTCCCTTGCTGTGGCGGGGGGTGGTGGAGCTAGATGATCTTTAAGGCTCTTTCCAACCCAAATCATTCTATCATCCTGAGTGTCACATTCCCTGAGCAAAGTTGTCAGGTTTAAGCTTCTGACATAAGTTCTCTGGAATAAGCCTCAGATATTCTGTATTCAGTTTTCCATATACACGAAACTGGGATGGAAATATCCTCCGAGTACTGATTGGGCTGTGTACACCCACATTTCACCTGTTAACTCAGTGACATAGATGGTATTCAGGGAAGTGGTGTTATCAATATTTTGATTACTCATTTTTATGCAAGGCAAGGTAGATGATTAAGTTTACCTCTTCTTCTGGTTCATTTACTTCACTTTCATTTCCAGATTGTTCCTCTGTCTCTGCTCCACCTTCTTCCTCCTCTTCATCCTCTTCCAGATTCTCTCCTTCTGTAATGGAGTCTTTGGAATCTTTGTCATTCACAATTCCTGAAATTTGAAAAAGAGAAAGAATTAGAAGAATTAGAACATTAGAACTCGCATAACTGCTCAAGTTATATGTGGAAGATCACCTCGAAAGTCCATTTTTACTGAACACTAAAACTTCCAATGGGTCATAATATTTGACTCCCAAATGTAATGTTTTCTATATACTTACCTTAGCTGTAAAGAGTAATAGTTTCCCTGTTAGAAAAGGAGGAAAACATTATATAAAATATTTAAAATCTCCCACATAACAAGCAATCAAGAAGCTGCTCTGTGTGAACTGCTTCAAGAACAGTCTCAAACTAAACATGCAACCTTACTGACACATGCACTGAAATAGGAGCACTAAACTATAGATGCTCTACAAAACCAGCAAACCCAAAAGATACCAGTCCCCTGCAGTCTTAGTTCCAGTACTTCACACTGCTGCTTAATAACAGGTTTGAAACCACTTTACAAACCCGGTAGCTATTGAGGAATTCAGTTCTGTATTAACACACACTTCCTCCTCCATATTCCAGAGGTTTCAAAGCATTCTTCTTACCTCTGCTATTTTTAAACACTGTGCACTTCAAAATATGTGCTGCTCCATAATCATGCAAGATTCTTTTGAATCATTATATTCTCACCAGTACAAAATCACCACAGCAGCACAGGAAACAACAGCCAGTCCCCAGTGCAAGGTCTGCAGGCAACAAACTACTGTTCTGCCTAGAATTACATTTCTGACTGACAAAGAGCAAAGCACATCATGGTCTTTAGCACAATGACTTCTCAGTGTTACTGTCCATGGGAGAAGGAACTGCGGGGACAAGCTGATCAAGAACTGTGGGTTTACTAGAGCTTTTGCTGAAGTATTAAACACTCATTTCCTTCAGATATGCTTGTACCTATCATCATAACCTTCAAAGATCAGAAAAGTAGACAAGGATCTTCCCAAGATCACCTTCAAACAGTCTCAATAGGAGGACCACAAACTGTTAAACTATGTTTAACAGGAAGCCAGTAATATCAGTATCAAGAAGAGCAATACGCTTCAGGGTGGATGGACAAAACGCAACCCCCTACAGTAAAGGCTGTACTGTTGATGGGCTTTGCTTGTGCCAAAACACACACAGCAAGATGTTCTCCAACACTTTCTCACATTTAGTGACCATGTATCTCCCCCTTAACTATACCAAATCCAACTGCTGTAGTGGTGGTAAAGTTCTTATGATTTGTAGGAAGTGCTGAGTATCTTTCAGAAGAATATTACTTCATGTAACCAGTTGTTACTTCTTTGTTATCATTTTGAGAACATAAAAGCTAGTAATTTACATCACACCATAAAGAAACTTTAATCTACATTTCAGTTACTACATAGGTAATTTTAAGGCATGTCATTATATGAAGAGCATATTAATAAAATAAATTCCTTCTAAATCAGAAGTTGCTACATTTTACCTGGCAATGAGATGTCCTCATCATCCCACTAGATTAAAGGATTATTCTTAAAAGTTGAACTTGTGTAACTAGTTTAAGTGCTATTAAGGCTCTAATTTACACAAAGTGTAAAATTTACACACAAAAACTTTTCATGAACAAGCTTGTCTTGAAATAAAAATGGAAGGTTTGAAAACAATTCCATTTTTTGAGAAATGAGCACAGTAGCATCTAATAATTGGTGAGAACTGATATGTACAAAAAGTTTAAAGGTTAAGATGATAGTACTTTTAGATACATGCTAACCACTATCTTGTCAACTGAGCTGTGCTGCAAGACTTTTTTTCTCCTGAAATTAACTGATTTGTAACAGCAAGATCTATATTTTATATATATATATATCTTACTGTAATCTTAGCAGGAACTACAAGCCAGCACTCAACCTAGCTGACATATATTTTGAGAAGTAAACCCCCACTTTAATAATCCAACCAAAGCTCTAATTCATAAAAAGTAAATTATCCTCTAGCCTCTACTCAAAGGTAAAGCCTATTCAAAATTATTCCAAAGGAAGTGTCAGGCTTGAAATACCTGAATGTTTTAAAAGCAAAACACATTCCACCTTTTACTGTAATCTTGTACTAATGCTTGCTTTGACAGAGCACCTTTAGTCAACAAGAACTGGGGAAGGAACAGAGTTGCAAGCAACTAACCTACCAAAATGACCAAGCTGCTTTCACTAGTGCTTACCAACCAACAGGCTGCAGTAATCAGGTGTGCAGATACTCCTTGCTTTTCATACTACAGCATGCTTCTTAAATTCTTCGGATGAAATTTAGTTTTCTTCCTCATCATTTGCACCTTACTAATCCACGTACATATATACACATACATTTATCTTCAAATATTACTGTATCACATGTGTACTATCTATATACACATTATATGCTACTATATTAATAGTATTCATATTGACTTCTTTTTGAAGACTATCACTTTAGAGTTATGGTACTATATGATCTCTATGGTGATTAGAAAAATGCAAAGAAGTTGGAAAACTATGTTATGAGAATACAAAGATAATATGAGAACAACAGCCATCCTAATACAAAAGAACTTTAATACAGGAATTGTCAAAAAGGCCTCATTTGCTTTGCACATTTTCTTACCTAATTTTATTAAGAATTCTCGTTCCAAATCCTGCACCTGTCTGACAGCTTCCTCCAGAGAATTGCAGAGCTTTATCTTTGGTCTCAGCAGTTCCAGTGTATCACTGATCATATAGTCTATGTCTATAGGAAATGGGTGGTCTTTTGTCCAAACATCCAGGCTTTTTTTCCACCAAACATACCGCTAGAATACAAAATATTCAAATAAATTACATCCACACTGGCATTTATAAACTATTTAACTTCGGAAGTTTGCAATGCCTCACCATGTTTGTACAATAGGAAATGCAAAAGACTTTACATCACTATTTTCCTATTTTATACAACTGTTACATATTTTGATATCACTAAACACTCTTTGATTCACTGGGTATCATAAACGAAGCATATGCTCCTTTTATCATAGCAACTGTTAAAAGTATGAAGACTAAGCAAAAGAAAATAGCACTGAAAAATGCCTTCTAAGTGTAGACCCTTTCTATGAGAGATGAGCACTTCATCAGCCAGCTTTCAATTCAATTTTCAAGAAAATTAATTCTCCTCAAGCCACTTGCTTTTGCACTAATGGCACAGAACTTAATGTCATGTTCATACAGTTCAGGAGTCTCAGCTCCATTCCTGCAAAGCTGCTTTCTAAGTCGTCAGTGCCAAGCTATTTTGTTGCATAGAGCTCCTCCATCCCAACCAGAAGACTCATCACTTACCTTTGCTGGAACTCAGAAGGTTTCAGCCTATTCTTCCCATTGCTGAGACCTCACGAAGGGGGGAAACTAAACCCTTCAGTGAATCAACTGCTACCCCAGTGCTCTGCATGTTTGTTGGAACAACATCTACATATAACTGAACATATACATCACTTCAAAAGAAAACTATCAGACAGCCAGGATTCTGAGAATTATAGTGCTAGAGAAGAATGAGAGAAATACATAACATTACATTAGCTTCTTTAAGAAATCTACAGAACTATATAAAATTTAGTTTAGAATACCTGAAAATATACAAGGAAGCAATCAAGTTTTCGTTTGCTGGATCCTCTGTCAAAATACTGCCCACAGGTATCGAGGATAGTACACACTAGTCTGATTCTGAAAAGGTGCTCTGGAGGGTCCAGTGGACTAGGACTACCATCAGGGTTCACACCAAATGATGTGAAAGAATAGAGAGTTCGAAATATTACAGCTGATTCCACCATTCGATAGTTATAAAGCTCTCCCAAGAACTTGGCACTGCTGATCCGCCGCTGGTTAAACTTTGGCTGGTTCACCTTTATCAAAAAAGGGACAAAAAAATCCACTTTATCATGCAGACACAAGAGAATCTTTGTAAAAGGTTTGTTGTTTGGTAAAGAAAAAAGTAGTACAGAAAATTTGATAGAATTCATTATAATAAAAGTTTGTTATTTATGGCTACATATTCCACACAAAAAGTAGATATGAAAACAGGGCAACTTGTAACTATTATAAAGTTCAAATACATTTAGCATAAACTCTTAAACCTGTGATGATTTTTCATTGTCCAGAGAATTCTCGTAACATCTATAAAAATATGGACTAGTCTCTAAAGTTAAATTAAGTTGCATGAATCTGACCACACTGAAGAATAAATTGTGTGCCCTTACTATGATAAGGGAGGGCAAAACAATCTACTGGGGCTTTGGAGGGTGGGTTTTTTAATTTAAAAATAGCCTACATAAAGTAAACAACTGAGGTAGAAAAAAAATCAGATAAAAATCCAAAATCCAAGGATTCCCTCCTTTAAGCAAGGCTGGTTTACTCTTTTCCTTTCAATGTAAGTACAGCTTATTGAGAACGTTGGTTGGTTACCTCCATTCCTAGTCGAATATCCTCTAGCACTCCGTCCACCACATGGATTCCAACATCTTCCTGATAAAGGACCAACCCTGCTAAGAGGTTGGCTACACAGTGAATACTATTATATTTCACATTCCAGATGTTGATCATGCAGCATATAACATAGTCTTTTACTTCTGTGTCCTGCCAAGGCAACTTGCGCATCTGTCTCAGGACCTAAATCAAGTTTTAAGACAAGCTTAACAATGCAGCAAGCAAAATATGAAAACACTCACTGTCATTCCCAGTCTCTTACTGCTGGGATGAAATCCCTTTAAGCACCTACAAACAACCTCATTCTCTTTGTCAAGCATCCTCCAGATTTGCAGTTGCTACAGAAAACTTTATATATGAAACCCAACTGCTGTCCTCTAGCTACTAATCAAACTGTCCAAATCTGTTCCATAATTGCCTTGTTCTTACAGGGTTTAACTATAGTCTTGTCTCTTACAATGAGCACAAGATACTTAGCACAAGACTCTCATTTCATTCTCTTTATTCAGCATTAAATGCTCTGGCAAATGCAGATCCATGACTGGAGCTTCTATGCATTACAATAAAAGAAATGAAACTATCTTGACTATCAGGGATACAAAAATGATCCCTCTTCCTTGTAATTAAAACTGATAACCGTCCCCAAACCCTTCAGCAGTTAGTACTACATCATTTCCAGTAAAATCTGTATTAAAGATTTCAAAAGGATTTACCTTCTCTGTGGTGACCTTGGAGAGATCCTTGTAAAGGAGCTTACGAATATATTCTTGCAAAGGAGGACGTTTTTTCTTCACAGTTTTTTCAGCTGGAGGAGGGTTACAGTAGTAATAGGCATTTTCTACCATTGTAACATAGCGTGCATCAAGATGCATTGCTTGTTTCTTTCTCATCATTTGCTCCTGGAAATAAATATAAATGATCCTTTTAAAATAAAGATGTCATACATTTTCAAGTCAAAGGTTTTCACAGTTACATCTGGGATACAGGAAACACGAAAGGTTGGAGAAAAGGAAGTTAAAAACTTCAGTAGAGAGAAGAAAGGAGAAAGCATATGGTTCTGTGTTGCTGTTTCCAAGGTAATTTTTCTTTACAATCCCTGTTTTTATAATGCTTCACCTGTGGTGAAAAAGATTCCAGAAAAGTATTTAAAGTTTAACTTGAAATCTAAATGTTACTGTTTAGATAAATGGTTAATGAGACTATGGGCAACTCTGTTCAAACCAGGATTTTATTTAACTGAAATAGCTGAAAGCCTTATGTCTTGACACAAGCACAGTGAATCATCACAAGAGTGGCAATCTACTCTTTACATCAGCATGCAACTCCAGAGAGTTCATGGGTTTGTTTCAACATGAATTTTTGGTGTTTAAGGCAATGGCATTTCCCTTATTACATGTTCCATTGTTGCTGTTTACCCAAGTGAAACAGACTGCAGGAAAACCAGCATTTCAGGAAAAACATCAGACAAGTAAAAGGTTACTACATCAGCATTAATTACTGTGCTTCATTGTCAGGATTGTCCTAGCTTCCCTCACAGAATACAATTTTTCCTCCATACTTCATTTTGGATATGTACTTATTTTGTGGGGTTTAAAATTGTCTTGTATCTAAAAATTTTGTACAACTAAAGTAGCAGTTCTAAGCTGCTGATTCTTACGGTAGAAGATGAGGATGAGCTTAATTCTATTAAAAAAGCTTTTTATATGCATTTGTGTGTATTTATATAATTCTGTAAATTGCATTAAAATTTTATGTACATCACATGATCCCATATATTCTAAATCACTCTAAGGTGGTTGAACAGGAAAAGAAACTGCACGGGTTTAGACTTTACTTAATAGAGGTTGGCTACACAGTAAATTACAGCATCAAACAGATGAGCAAAACTAACACAGAAGTACTGCTTTATCACTGCACATCAGTGTTGGGATATACATTCATGCAGTGCAGTAAACTCACGTAAAGAGTCTAAACCTTCTTTGATCACTGGTAAAGCAGCACAATTTCTCATGCTGGTGGACTTTCCACTCAACTTGAATAGTCTGAAGTTTCTTTCACAAGGCAGTGGTTCAGTTCAACTGAAAGGTAAATGCACTCAAACAGCTCCTGAACCTTGAGTTTCAGCTGTTAATTCAATAAGGAAGAGTAGTTTTGTGTAGCACAGTAACCCAACAAATAACGTCATTTTCCTCTTAGATGGTATGAACCTATTGCCAGGAAGGTCTCAATCTGACATCAACCCTAAGGCATTTCATTTTAACATTTCCATGACACAAATGGCCTCCCCCTTGATTCCTTAACTGAGACTGTTCCTTTCCAAATGGCAAATTTCTGTCAAGAAGTAGTGAGTTTACCTACAGGTGCTTAACAGATGCACAGCACTTAACAATTGAGTACGTAAATTGTTTGATGTGGGGGGGGAAAAAACCACAACACTTACAGTAGACAGTACCAAAAGCAAACTGTGTCATATATGTTAATATTGCCTTTAAATTTTAGGCCTTATCTAGATGCACCAGGAGAAAAATACATCTTTGCTACCTTAGTGACATTTATCATGTTTTACTATAAACTAAGAAAATTAAGTGGAGCAAAGTAAGGCATAACAGAGAATATGGCAAAAGGGCTTGCAAATAAAATTTATCCCCTCCTAAAACTACATAATTTGTATATTGCCTGTTAAAAGAAGCTGGATGTAAATAATGGGTTGTAATTACATTTCTTCAGAGAAGAGACAACATGCACTACCCCAAGACTCAAAATAACTGTCATTTATAATTTTTGGAGCAATCCCAAGTACGTATCCTAACTCTAAGTAGATGGTATTGGTTTTAGTCTTAACCTTCACTAAAAATCATCAACATTTTAAACAACTGTATTTCAACCCTTTTTCACTTAAGGCATTAAGTCAGATGGAGAGGTAGGAAAGAGAAACCATAGCAATACACTGCCTAGAATAACAAGAACCTTGACACATTTCAGAAGGAAAAAAAAGGCAAGATTTGCAGTCTAAAGCACTTTAACCTTTAACAACTTTGGGTCTTCATTTTACTAGGCTGAAATGAAGATTCACAAAGGTAAAGCGTTACATTTGAAGATTAGGTTTCTGATTTTTCCTTTGATAAAAAGAGATCACAAACAACACTGGAATGTCCAAGTTAAAGGGTTTGTTGGCTTGGTTTGTTTTTTCTTGGCGAGTAACAAAATCTCTCTTTTTGCAAAGCAGCACCAAAAAACCCCACAACGTCAGTCATGCTGAAATGCTTTTCTGAATTGGGCTTTTTGACATTTCAGTTATCAGACTGCAATAAGGTACTGAAACTGTTCAGCTCCTTCTCCCCTTTACTACCCTGCTACTTGTCCCAGCAGTTCAAAAATCACAATTTTAGGTTTCTTGGAAGTACACTACTGTTATAGCGAATTAATACAGTCTCATTCTAACCACAATGACTCTGCCGCAGCCTTTGTCTGTACAATGTTCTCCCACAGTTTCAACTCCGTCTATAAAAGGAGTCATCCTGAGAAATAAGCCACCATGGAGCTGAAGTACTGTATGTTTATAAATACAAATGATCTTGCCCTAAGAAGACAAATTCACACAACTGTGTAAGTTAAAGGCTTAAAAATGCATCAGAAGGCTCTTAAAAGAAGATTAACAAGATCACAACAGCATGACATAAGAATTTGGTATTTTAACATTCATTAGGGACTGTAGTGATAGGACAAGGGGTAATGGGTTAAAACTTAAACAGAAAAAGTTTAGACTGGCTATAAGGAGGAAGTTCTTTACTGTGAGGGTGGTGAGGCACTAAAATGGGTTGCCCAGGGAAGTTGTGAATGCTCCATCCCCGGCAGTGTTCAAGGCCAGGCTTGACAGAGCCTTGGGTGACATGGTGTACTGGGAGGCGTCCCTGCCCATGGCAGGGGGGTTGGAACTTGATGATCTTAAGGTCTTTTCCAACCCAAACTATTCTATGATTACGTTACAGAAATGTAGATCAAGATAATGCTGTTCTTCCTTCCAAAGCACCAATTCACATAACCCATTTATCAACAGACTAATCCTAAAGTCAAGTGAGTTTTACAGTAACATTTTAAATTACACGAAGGACACCAAATGCCAAAAGCGTGTCAGGAAGAATGATTAACAAACAGCATCGCTCTGATGAAAGAATTGTTAAATCATTGCAAAACATGCCAGCAGTTCTACAAAACCAGAATGTGTTCCTTAAATGTTTCTTTCCTGCTAAGTTTGAAGCACTCTTACAAAACTGCTTTACTACTTAATTTTCCCTTAGTTACTTTTAAAATAAATTCTTCGCTTTCTTCTACACCAGAAAAAGCAGTATTGTCTCTAATAGGAAACAAAGAGCCTGCCTGGCATCTTATTACATACTATATCATCAGTATGTATTAAGACAAATAATTATTTGGAAGATCAACAGGCCTTAATCCTACCCCTAAGAATCATTAGTAAGATCAGCTTTACATTTACTTAGACTTGTACTACAAGATCCTAATTAGCTTGCTTTGGGAGCAATCTCTTCTACAATTCACACTAACTGGTACCATAAGACTATGATCCAATTGGTGTAAGACAATTTAAGTCAAAATTAATTGCTATAGTTTTTGTAGGGCAAAATTAGAAGCTGTAGCTATTAAGACGTCTGTAGAATATAAATCTATGTAGCCAATTTTACATCTTAATCAATAGATATTCCACACTTATGTGCCATCTCTCTTCTCCTGGTTCCTCAATGCATAAGAAAAAACCTACTTATACAAAACCTTGTGAAGCTTTATGAGTTACTGAAACAGTGTTTGTGGTTTCTCTTGCACTTCACAGTTAAATCGTGTTTAGTGCTCATCCAGCAGGTTTCAGAAATAGAGCATTCAGTGGTTTTGTAGTGCACAGAACCAAAAGCAGTCAGTTATAAAAGGCAGCTTTGATAAAGGTACTTCATTTTTCCTGACTCCTAAAAAGTTTTAACAACTACCAAAAAACATGGCAGCAAGAGGTAAAGTGTCTTTTAAAGTACTGGAACAGTGCTTTCAGGGGAAAAATACTTGATTATGGAAAGGAACATATTTAACAATAAAACCCATCAGCTGGCAAACCTTTAGAAAATTGAAACATTCAAACCCTTCAAGACACAAAGTACACTGCAACAAAAAGCATGAGCCAAGAACCTGCAGTTAATTTGCTCACCTCTTGTGACTAAACCACCATAACAAATGTTATGACATTCAAAGAGATTCAGAAAGAAACAGCATTTTGAAAGGAAGAAATTGTACAATAACGTAATCAAATGCGCAACAACTGCTTCTCCATCAACTAGAGCATGTGAAGAAAGACTATAGATTCAAGAGAAAGGCCTGTCAAGAGTAAGCCTGTGCTCTGGTAAGAAAGCAGATAAATACAGCAGAGACAGTGATATTTCACAGCTTAAGAACTCTGTTGTTAGGAAGAGATTGTAAACATTTAAATTGCTCCCTTCCAGAAGCACAAACGCACAGACTACTTTCTTTACTGCAGATGCGCACCTCTATTCTTCCTGCAGTACACAAATTTGAAGGGAACATTAAAACATCTAGTCAGGCTCCAAATACAATAACATCGTCTATTAGTTGGTCTGTACCTGCTTAAGCTGCTTTTAATCTAATGCCATTTCCTATTGCTAGTATTCATCTTTGAAGGATTTCTTCAACCATATTGGACTCAGTCTCTCGCCTTGGACACAAGAGTTTTAGGATAGTCTCAAGCCAGTAAGCATGTTATTCAGGGCTCAATACACGAAAAAAGACCCAAAGATAACCCTTGTTATTTTTGAATCTAGACTTACAGATACCACTTCTACTCTTACCTTAATTACGGAGCTCTACTTCTAAAATCTATTTCTATAGTGTCTTCATAAATTTCTCCTTCAAATTTGGAACCCCAGATCATTACACAGGCCACAGAAACCACCTCTTTTCATAACTGTCTTCACCTTGAGTTGAAATATCTTATCTCCAGCTCCATTCACTACCATTTTTCCCTTCAAATAGCATTTCAGGCATGTTCAGGTACAGCTATTAGATTGTTTCAACCTCATGCTCTGGTTTTGCTCTATCTCCAAATTATTTGTAGTTCAAAAGCAAAGTCTTTTGGCTTCAGAAATTTAATTCTTTGTATTTTCTTTTAAGTCATGAACAGATTTATAGGTCAACTGGAGCTCTCCAGAATACTTTCAAATAGCCATTCTCACAGGAGGTGCAATCTCAGAGCTGAGACAACCCTGGACAGGCTGTAAATAACAAGATGATAGAAGTCCACAGGAATACAAAAAGCGGGATAGCACCAAAGCACCTAGGACTTGAACATAGGTAACACCAGTCCATCATTCCACAATGAGGAGGTGAGATTTCAGGATAACAGATTCATTGTCTTCCCCTACTTGTCTCTGTTTTTATTAAAGTACCAAGAACTTTATCCTTCCTGAGCACTCAAGATAAAACCTAATGCAAGTTTTCACTCCCTGTGCTTGAATGTTGTAACTGACAATTGAGATGTTAAGCCCAATCATCATTATGGTGAGACCACATCACAAAGCCAGAAAATCAAAATAATCATTGGTTTAATTTAGTGCATGACACCCCACTCCATAAGACAACAGGTTTTCCTCTTACCAGAAGAACACTGGTTCTTAAGTGAGATTCTGGTGATCTGAAGAGGAATCTTCCACAGGTTTCCAGCAGAGTACATGCCATTTCAATATGGTGATGAGAAAAGTCTGACAGGAGCATCTGGTATATATTTATATAAAAATACAGCATGTTAAACATCTTTTCAACTGCAGAAAACAATAAGTTAAATCTACCAGGCAGTACACTACTGTGGTGTTCCATGTTCTTTAAGAAAAAAAAAGATGCAAATTGATTTCACTGGTCAGATGTTAACAAAATTAAAAATATTTCTCATTAAAAAAGTATTATAAGAACAGTCTAGAACCCAAACTAAGGCTCCAGAAACCTGAAAAACAGGATACTTCCTAAGCCTAGCATGAAGAGTCTATGATATTGAAACAAACTCTTATAATCTTCCCTATACCCCTTCCAACTGTGTCACATCTGCTTTAAAATTCCTGTTGCTAGATTGGAAACCCACCAAATAATACTGCACAAGGTCACAATAACCTCAACACACATCTAAATTTAACTGCATTAAGTTAAGCAGCAGCTGAAAATTAACAAAGCTTTGCACTTTTCAATATTTTATAGATGGGAGAAAAAAAGAAAGATAATCAGATAATCTTTTTAAGAATTCAGCTTTGATACCTGAGTCATCAAACACAAACTATTCCCAAAGGAAGTGATCTTAACCCCTGTGAGTCTTCAACCACCTTTATAAAACATGCTTTTATGTTCTAAAACCCATTTTTAATCTGTGACTTGACCTCAAAGACAAGTTTGAATGTTTATCAGCATGCAAACTGAGACGATATGCCTGAAGATTAATGCTTTCCAAAGGTTTGGTTTGTTCTTCAGTGAACAAAAAGCACCTGCTAAAATGGCATATAAGCCTCTCCTTGCATCACTGAAAAGCTTTCCACTCCTAATGCCTTCCTCTTACTGTTATGTTCTCTGTAGAAACATTAATTGTAATCAACATAATGAAATCTTTGCAATGCATAGCAGACGAGTAAGTAGCAATGTTTCTACAATCACAACACTAACCTTTAAGCAGTGGAGAGTATCATTTTTGGAGAACATCTTAAACTTGGTAAGCTCACCAATGAATCTCACAGTTTTATTCTTTGTTTCAATGTTGATCTGGTCCTTTTTTCTTACCTAAAAAAAGAATGCATTTGAACGTAGGCTCTTAAAAACACTCACCTCTTAGAATTTACTTCAACACAAATGTGTGTAATAGCTTACGAATTAGGCAATGTTTGGTATTTGTTTAGCTCCTTATGCTCTACCTTTAGCTATCACCAGGTTTCCTAAAAGTCTCTCTACAACCTTGTTTCTTCAGAAGCTTTCCAATTTCTTTCCCCATCCCTCCACTTCCCACCCAAACCCACCCACCACACATCAACCTGGCCAACCCCCTTTACCACAATGAAGTAGTAGTTATGTATTCTAGATTCTATATTTTTAGAATCATTAAGTAGTCTCTAAATGAATAGGACCACCTGGTCCCTAAGGAAATATTAAACACTTACAGCTTTTCAAGTCCGGTTTAATAATGTGCAGACTACCCCTTACCCCTCTTTTCTTTTTTTTTCCTTTTAAAATTACTGATATCCAGTATAATTTTATTACCAATGTACAAATCTATGTCTAAACATAACCCACAAAATGCAAACCTGTATTTCTCCACAAACAAAATAGCTTTTCCTGAGTACAACCAGTTAATTTCAGATAGTTAGACTTAAATAAGTCTGTAACTAAGAGCAACTCATACACATTCTAAATGTCAGTTTTAGAAAGAAAATCACCACAGTGATGATTCCTTCACTGGTATCCAAGTTTCATGCAATATTTTCATGCCATATAAAATTTGGAAACCAGTGAAGGAATCATCACTGTGCACCATGACCAATTTCATTAATAAACCTAGAACAAAATGAAAGAAACAACACTGAAAACATATTTGTGAGGAAAATTTTGGTTGATGAAAAGAGTAAAAAATAACTGACTTAAGCACTACATTACAATAGTAAGCACTAGATTACAGCAGTAACCTTGTAGTGGGGAAAGTGTTAGAACAGGTCAATTCTCATTTTAAATGCAAGTTATTAATTTACAGAAAACTCTTAACACAATTGGAGCACAGTTTAATTTTTGCAATTTGGTTTAGCTGTTATACAGCCCATTTTAATATATATACACAAATACATATGGTAAATTGTAAACCAATTTTGTTTTAAAATGTACAAATGCAGTATTTGAGAACAACTCCACTTGAATGATAGAAAAACATTCACTGAATTTCAGAATTAGCACCTACATAATATCAAACATTATTTATTCCCCAAAGGATGACCATTATCAGACTGGTTAATCTGAATGCAAACCACTGAATCAACAAAACATACATGAAATCTGAAGTCCCCTTTCAGCATGGAACAAAGATCCTCTGCTACATCAGACATACAAGGATGCAACGTGGCAACCAGTCTTGCATAAAACGGTAGCAAATCCAACCTGCAACAGAGGAGATGATAGAATAGACAAGCAATTCATAGACAAAAATGTATTTATGTCTGTAAGTATGGTTACAATCTGATTTGTGAAAGGAATGAGTGCGCATACACCAACAGAACTACTACTACACGCAATTTTATGGGCTCAAACTTACAACTGCAATACCATTTAAAAACAGCAATACAAGAAGGTATGTTACACCATCCTACTGGAATCCTTCACAGCTCATTTCCTTTCAAAACTACTGCCTTGGGTGAAATGCCAAACACCATCTCAGCTACGGAATTTGACCTTTAAGAAACTACCAGATACAAAGAGAATCCTGATGCCTCTCAATAAGCAAAATGAAAAGTTCTTACAGACGACTCCATTTGCTACAGCTTTTACTTCTCTTCTCTGAGTATCAACAGACATAGCCAGGAAGGTAAGAACATCTTTATTTTTAAGGCAGTGAACTTCTAAGTGAACGTAGTAATTATTACATAAACCAAAGCTCAGCAGATGTGTTGTGGCAAGCCTTTGCCCCAAATCTCAGCTGGTACTACCACAAACTGTAATATCTCAAGGTTTTCTATAAAACTTCCCTTATTTTCTTTCTTCCTTGCTTGATCACATGCCTTCATACCCATTTCATAGTATTATGTTTCCCTTAGGGAATTTTGGAAGGCAATTTGTGTTCTCCTTAGGTTATACTTTGTTTCTTTCCAGTAAAGACTATCTGGTTGTAAAAAGTGGATAAATGCCCTTAAACCTGGTTTGTGGCATCATGTAGGACACAGAATATAACACAACTGCTTTGCATAAATATGCAGGTATCACTTTTAAATGCAGAGAAACCAACTGCCCTCTGAGGCCTCATAATAGCATTTAACAAATCAAAGAAGGTTTTTCTGGTTTACTTTCAGAACATAAGTAAATGCCGTCAACAGATGAACCATAAAACAAGTTTTAAGTGGAGAGACACATCTTAAATATGCATGCTACAAGTTAGAAATTGCCTGTAAGGGAAAATGGATCTGGAATTTACACTTAATGAAGGGTTCAGGTTTTCCTTTACAGTTAGCGAAAAGAACTGAAAAATGGAAAAGAAGAAATCTAAAAGCACAGATTTTAGATTTAAATACGTCTTGCTTTGGCACAAAGTAAAACCAGGAAATCATCAAGTCAAAACCAAAGCATACACAACTGCCTCCCTTCTCCTTTCTACAGCTATGACACTAGAGCAGGTTTCCAAGATCTGTAATATCCACTCACAGCAAGAGGGCTAATTATGTATTTAATTTGTGGATCAGAAGAATCAGAATATACTGCCTGAAAGAGCCTTCTCGTAATCCCTAAAACTCCTGGTGAAACATTACAGGTATGCCAGTTACCTATTTAACCTTTTTCATTCTCTCTTGTTAATCGATAACTGAAGCAGTATTTACATTTTTCAAGCCTGTTGGGACACACAGTCAAGGATGACTAGCCAGAGCAAATTACTGTGATGTTATTAAGCATTTAGCCATTAACTCTTGGAGAAGTGAAAGTCTTATTACTTCACATACACAAACAAAAGCTGAACTAGAAAAAGGACTTGGGCTGAAAGGACGGGATTTTTGCATAGCAACTCTTTAAAGACAAGTAGCAGAAAGCTTTATGCTGAACAAGTACCTGCCTTCTGAGAGCTAATAATTTCATCTCTGTAAACTGAACATACCCGGGGGGAAATTAAAGTCTTAGAGCACATTGCTGTTATTCCCTCACAGAACACAAAAGGTTTCTTCATGGGGATGAATGCTAAGATTGGGTGCTTTGAAATAGGTGAAATATAATAAGGAAAAGCCTTGGGTCAATTACTGTGAAATTGGCAATTGGAGATGGAATCCATTCCCTTTCACAGCAGACAAAAATTCCTGTTCAGAAGTGGAGAGATTGCAGTATCAGTGGCACCATCTACTGGTACCTGCATTAAGGCCAATCCACGTTTTCTATTTTCTCCAGAAGCATTTCTTTTTCTTGAGAAGTTAGGCAGAAATTAACTAGGATGACCACAAACCCCATAGTGTTGCTTTCTCTTCCTGCTCTTCTATGTTATGAAGCAAGACCTAGCAGCAGTAAACTATCACAGTAAAGGAACATTACTTCTGACCGTTGCCATTTTGACCATATACCTTGGATTGTAATCTAGTCAGTTCTGGACCTCTGGATCACATGGACAGCACTTCAGTGAAATACTTAAGAGCACATCTTTTAAAACCCAAACCCCAAAACTTTGCTCAATTAAAGTCCTAGCTGCAAATTCTCTAGAACGGGTGCATCCAAAATTTTATACCTTGGAGTGAAGGGGGCATCTTGGACATCTATTAAATGGGATTCTACCAGAAAGACAGCTTAAAGTATGAGGTAATGGAGCAAGAACTCCTGCCTCACAAGCAACCCAAATCCAGACAAATGCAGTGTATTCACTGGGCTTGAACAAGTACAAACTGCCACCAACACTGCTCAGTGAGAAGAGACGGATGTTGTGGAAGTGGCATGCTACCAGATAATCACTTTTTTCTTTTATTTCTTAGCTGTGGCATGAACCCCTTGATCTCAAGCACATCTCTCAATTTTATCACTGAATGAGACAGGCCATTGAAACATTGATAAGTCAAGTCCAATTGAACAGAAAGGGCCTTGCTACTGAGGATTCTCAGGATAGAGAGCTGAAAGGGGATTTACAACTTCTGAGTTAAAATGCTCAGAACTATTTAAACACTTAAGCAGCAGACAACTTTTGAATTAAGAACAACCAAGGATAATGCTAAAACCTTCTGTATAATGAACAACAGATCTCTTACTTAGTAAATGTGCAACTTCACATATCACCATAAATGGGAATGGCAAAAAAATGAGAAGCCGAAACAGCTCCTGTCTGCTGTTTAGCATTTGTCTAGAATTGTTTAGAAGTTAAGGCCTAAAAAGAGATTTTAAACTGCAAAATTGCAGTATGCAGCTAGACAGATCCACGTGTATCTGTACAGGAAGATAATGCAGTTCGACAGCAAAGAGGTACACATAAATGCCTTAAAGCTGTGAGCAGTATGTGTTAAATTACTGTGCTGTCACTTTAGTGCAAACTATATAGTCCTGAATTAAAAGGTTAATATTTAGTATTAAAGCAACCCTCTAATGCAAACCTGAAAGCCTGAAAGTATACTAGCACTGAAAAGAAATCTTTTTAAAAGGCTTTCTGTTCTGTTGAGTTAGAGGTTCAAATCACAGCTGAAAACGTAAATGCAATCCATTCATGAGTATTCAGCAGAGCAGTGCAATGATATTGTATTCTAACACTAATCCAGAGTTAGTTGAGGAAAAAACATCCCCTTTTGTCAAATTAAGTTTTCTGTCTCTGTATTTGTCCCAGTCAATTCAACTTTAGTGGGAGCAAGAAACTCTACAGCAATACTACACAATGACTTTGACTCTACAGTGTCTACATGACTCCTCAAGCACAAAACCAGTTTTGTACTTTCTTGGTAAAATTGTTGTGCCTGCACGTATTTCCTAAAACTGATCTCTCAGGAGAAGAAACAGAACTTACTCTGCTACTGAAATATCTTATTATGGCTGATAACATACTATGTAGACTTCAACAGCATTATCTGATATGCTTGGAGACTAAATGCTTTTGGAAAATATACTGCTTTATCTACATCCTATAAGGATGCTGTTCCTCTGAACCTTTTGCAAAAGAAGCCCCAAAAAACCTCCTAAAGAACATAACCACAAAAAGCTTTCTTCTCCCTTGGTATCCTGGAGAGAGATTGCAGAAACTACTGGAATTCACAGTAAAAACTAGGATGCAACAACAATAATGGAAGGCAAAGGCGTATCATATGGCTCAGTGAAGAGATACACAAAGCAAAACCATAGTTAATGCAAAGTATACAAAGCTTAGAAGCAGTGTTTTATAATTTTCTACATCAATTTGTAGCATTTTATAGAAACCATTACTACCATGTGCCATATACACACCTGGAGTTTTTCCTACAAGGATTATAAACAGTGATTTCAAGACAGAAAGCAGAACTGCTCCTTTACCAACTGCAGAAATAAAGCTAATGTAAATATTAGGATAGATTGCCCTTTAAAATCATGCGCATCTATGGGCAATCCAGCTGGTACTTCCATTGCAACTGTTTGTGGCTCAGGACAAGAAGCTCAGTCAACATCCTATTTCTCCAGCTTAGTAGCCCAGAGATGGGCATCACTACTGCAGACAAGAGAAAAGGCAGATATATACAACTGAACTTAAGATCTTACAGCTGGAAGCTGGAGTATTTACTAGCCCAGTAGGTCTCAGAGCAGACAGCAGAAAAACATATTAAAAATAGAATTGTCCATGAAATATTAATATTTCTTGATAGTAATAATATTTATAAGAAAAACCATGAGCAATCAGCTGAGCCATTCACTTCAGTATTAGTTCCAACTATTAGAGAACAGAACTGTCACAAAGACAGCAGCTCCTTGAGCCAACTGCACCATCTATATTAGTCTGAGTTCCTACAGAACTGTAGATGTCCTAGGCTATGAAAAATGTTCTCAAATTGTGTTTTGATGCATTTCATGATTAACATTTCTATTTATCAGCCTGCTGGTGTTTCCTCTACATCATAAAATTTGCCTGAAGAGCACCTTGTTACCTCTAACACAGAAGATACTCAACTCCCTACCTCCTCTGTCAGTAACTCGTATTTCAGGTATAATCAGGCCTCTGTCAAAGTCTCCAAAGACTGAGGTGTCAAAACCACAATTTTTTAGAGAAAAGAATATATAAAGAGAAAGATTATGTGCACTTCTAGTTGCAAAAGCTAGTATCAACATAGAGTCAGGTTAATGCATATAGCGAGCAAACAAACCACTGGTTTATATCCAGCAAAGAGAGTAAGGTTATTAGCACAGAAGATGCTTATTACAGATGGGATGTACAAATAAGCTAGAAATAAGGTTGAAAACACAGTGCAGGAAGTGATTAAAAGTAATGAAAACAAAACACCAGAGCCTGTTTATTCAAAGCAGTTTTCTACACAAGCCTTCAGACAACACAGACACTCAAACTGTATTTCCACACCCCCCCTAGTGTTAAAAGGCATGGAATCAAAGTGGCGTGAACTCTTAACAGGAAATCCAAGA
>JANHGB010050423.1:38993-77775 GCA_026283785.1 Coracopsis vasa | reverse complement strand
AGGACAAGCAGCAGCTTTTTGACCTGGCTCCTTTTTTCCTTTAAGGTCCCTTCCAACCCAAACCAGGCTGGGATTCTCTGAGCCCCCCCAAAAGGCTGCACATCACCGCGATCAGCCTTGCACTGGAGCTGATCTGCACATCCCAAAGCTGGAATTGCAAGTCAAGAACAAATGGGATCAAACCCACAGATTAGCTCACAAAAAGTAATAATATGAGCCCATCTTCTCAGAACAACACTTACAATTTACAGCAAGCATGAGCAAAGTGGATCAAGGGAGCTCAACACTAGCACAATTAGCTTCTGGAACTGATTGCCACAGGATACTAAGAAGAACAAGAACTTAACAGGATTCCAAACAGGATTAGTTGTGCATGTGAACAAAATGCATATCCAGAATGAGAATGAGCCACCCACCAGTTTGGGAAACAGAAACCCCGGAGCTTTGGAGCTTCAGCCACGTTTGAACAAGCATCAGGAACTTCCTCTTCTGCAGATCCATCCTTCCCTCCATGCTGCTCCACCTCTGCCAGAGGTGGCGGGAGCTAGGGACAGGACAGGAGATGTGATGCTCTCAGGGGATGCACTGGCTGTCGTTCTAGGTTGGCAATGCTTGCTCCAGACTCCCCAGCCAGACGAGCTGTGGGTGACAGGTCTTGAAAGCATTCCCAGCACTCAATACTTCTTCATAAACGGCTGCACTTCACACATGGGTTTTAAAAGGCATCTCCATCATGATGGAAAGCTGTTGGATTTACAGCCCACTTCCAAAGGGAAAGACAAATGAGAGTTGTTTTCTTCAGGGAGATGCTGATGACACCCATGAGAAGTCGTCTGACTTTCTTTAAGGTTGAATGCTGAGTGAGTGCTCCAGCAAGTAGCTCCTTCAAGGGCTTCTCCATCAAGTCTCCTCAAGCTGGTGACACCACGATACCTTGACTTATACCTTTGCTCAGCTCAGACCACATCCACGCTGTCAGAACCACTCAGAGTCTCTATTTCCATCCCTATGGTTTGTATTGCACTGAGTATTTCGCTCACTGCTACCTTCCGTAGATGTTAAAAAGTGACATTAACAAAGGATGACCCAATTTCAACAGGATTGGACTAAATTCCACAGCTCTATAATAGGCTTTGCACATACTTTGTCCAAAGGGTTGGAAGACTTCCATGATACCCCCCGTGTAAGGGTGGCAGCGGGACCTAAGGAGCAAGCCTCACCTTGCCAACCTGCAGGCAGAAGGCCATTGTCCCAGAACCTGCAATACCCCAGTCTGTTGTTAGTTATTGTTCCCTTCTGTTGTTAGTGGTGGAGAGAAGCCCCAGGCTTTGACACTGCTTGAATGAGGGGTGTAGGATCCTGTGGCTCCATCTCAGTGGTGGGGTACACTTGGGGCTGCCTCTGACACTGGCACCTGGGACTATCACCCCTGAAGAGCTGTGCCCAGCAAGGCACAAGCCCTCATTGACTCTCCCTGCTGGCTCCACAGGATGTTCCCAGTTCCAGACCTGGAGCTGAGGCTGCTCACCCCATACACTGCTGCCTCTTGACTCGCTGTTGAGACGGGGCTGGGGCAGGCCCCACTGTTTGGCTGTGGGTCAGGGCACACAGTGGCACACAGCTCAGCACCTCCATACCCGAGAGCTGCCTTCACAGCCTCCAGCACTCCCTTTGAATCACTGAGCTCTTCCCTAGCCCTGAAAGGAATTAAATCCTGCTCTATTTAAAAAGAGTTATTAATAACCTGATTCCAATGCATGCAAAAAGAAGGCTGGCAGTGAGTGAGTGAGTGAGTGAGCTGGCCCTCTCCACCGCAGCAAGCCACCACCGGGCACCTTGACACCTTAAAAAGGGCTTTAGTTGGAGAAAGCACAAATTCCTTTCTTTTCAAGAGCAAAATCCAGGACCTTAAAGGTTGTTTTTTGAAGGCTGGAGGAAAAACCAACCTGCTGGCATCCAGAATTACACCAGCTGCTGTAAGCACCAGTTCCTGAAGATGCCACTGAAGGAAAACTGCTCTGCAGGAGCTGTTGCGGAGTTGCCTGATGGGGTGCGCATGTCCAGGCTGAGAGGAGCATCCACTGCCATGCTGCTCCTGCTCACGGGATGCAGTGTGCTGTCAATGCATCTCCTCCACACTCCACACTGAGCAGAGTCCTTGTTAGATGCTGCCTGAGCAACAACCCCTCCAGCATCTCAGCATCAGCACCTCAGTGCTGCAGGATGGATTCCTGTGCCAGCAGCAGTGCTTGCAGGGGCAGGGCTGACTCGCAGCAGTTCTCTCCTGCAGTTTCCTCTGCTCTCCCTGGACAAAGCCAGCAAAGATGCAGCACTTGGAGCTCACTCAGCTCCTTGGTCAGCCAAACAATCACAGCCAAGAGCATCAGAGCAACCTGCAGGGCAAACCCCAGCTCCCATTCCCTGCTAGATGGCTTCTTTAAACAGATGAGCCTCAGATCCTAACGCTGCTCAGTGCTTGGTGTCCATTAGTGCAGCCACAGACCTGCTCCTTGGAAGCAGGAAGGTCATTTGGAAGGGATCTCCTGCTGGATTTGGGCAGGGTCCCCGGGATGCACTCATCCTTCTTGCCTCACCTCCTGTCTCCACAGTGCACATGAGGCCTTTGCCTGCCCTTTGACATGTCAGAATAACATGGACCCATCTCCCAGCTGAGAGGCACCTGGAAGGAAACGAGTGCCTTTCTTTTGCCATGCCCCCCATACGCCAATCCAATAAACCCAGCCCTGGTAAGGGGGTGGGATGTGGCTCTGGGTTTGCCTCTGGGGGGGACAGACTAATTCTACCACTTCCAGCAGCTTCCAATGGAAGCCTGGAGCCAGCTCCATCCTCCCCCGTGGCTCGGTGCCTTTGGCTCACCTGCACCTCCGCTTGCTCTAGGGGTGAGATGAAAATAGCTGCTGCAGTTGGACAGCAATCACAGGGCTCGAGCAGGCTAAACACAGAGATGGCACAAGCACTGGTGCCTGGGGTGCTGGCAGAGCACAGCTCACACTGCCCTGAGGGCCTGGCGAAGGTCACTGCTCCTAAATTTAGACTCACCCAAGGGCCAGATCTTCTCCAGACAGAACGAAGCAGTGAACAAGCAACCCTCCCTGGTAGGGCAGCACCTCTGAACACCTCTCCCTGCTGCCCAGCTCCCCAGGACCAGCTCCTGCCCTTTCCAAGAGCACCTTCACCACCTGAAAGAGCTTGACCTGCTTGGCCAAGCACCAAACTGTTGGGACATATGGACGTAGGGAACTCCAATCTACACGAAGCACATGGAATGTGCCACAGAGCGAGCTGCAGATACACCTGATGGACAGACAGACTCCCCTGCAGTGCTTTACTTGCAAGGTGAGGAGCGAGACGAGCCCTTGGGGAGAACCTGGAGGGGTTTGTAATGGCTGCTCTAAGAATACTGTAATCATGCAGTAATTACAGCGCATCTCAAATCAGCCACACAAATTGCAGCCTTATTATGCCTGTCACCTACCTTGTGTGGCAGGGACACAGACACAGGCCACCCCCTAGCCCAAAGAGGGAACAGGGTTAGGAGACTCCCCGCACAGCCCCATCACACTCCAAGCCATGTGAGTGGCTTCCTCCAGCGAGCAGGACCACATCTGTGCTTTCCTCCTGCATCTCAAGGTACAACACTCTATTAGTCAGGTTGATTTTACCTTTCTGCAATGAAACAGATACCTGCAAGCACCAGAGCAGCCCTGGGTGTTTGATTGGAGCTGTCAGTCTTTCCAATGGAATTCCTGCAGATGAGTAAGCTTTAGAAACAAGAGTTACTGAACTCTTTGAGTCAGCTGATAATGAGGCAGAGCAGTGGCTGGGATGGGGAAATCAGTGCTGCCTGGTTCCAGAGGGGCTCAGTGCTGAATGGGGCCCTAAAGCAGCTCAGGGGACTGGGGCTTGCTGACCAATGCAGAATGCAGGCTATGAACACGAGCACATCTGGGAGGACATCCTGGCACACCTTCCCTCTGTCATGCTGGCATCAAAGAGAAGAATTTCCTCTTTCAGTCCCTCTGGATGTGTTGTTTCTCATCCAGCTCCAAGCCCCTGCTATGGGCAGGGACACCTTCCACTAGAGCAGCTTGCTCCTAGCCCCATCCAACCTGGCCTTGAAGTGCTGGCCCAGCACTTCTTCACCTGATAACAGTGACAATAGTCCCAGCATCCTCACAGTGCCATGGCCAATTACTCCTCCACAAAAGGCAGGGATTGGCAGCTCCCCTCCTACCATCCTTTGGGCTTTATTTATGGAAAGGCACCTTTTATTGCCATTTGTGCTGCTTCCTCAGGCTGCTGTGCCAGGCTGGAGGCAGAGACAGTATCTACACCTCCAGCATCCAGACAGCTCCACCTTGCTGCCAAGGGATTCATCTTGGAGTGCTGTTATTCACAGTTATGCCTGCCAGGCCCCTTCTCAATACTCTTGGCTGCTTGCACTTGGAGAATCTCAGAGCTAAAGTAACTGGGAACTGATAGAATAACTATAAGGTACAAGCCTGAGCCATCCCAGAGCTGAACTCTCACCACACCACATTCTCTTTTAACCATCTCCTGCCATGCCTGAATCCTGCTGCTCCGGCCAAGCTAGCACATAGAAATCCATCAGCATCCTTCCCTGTGCACGCCAACAGCTTCCCACACAGGTGGAGTTGTCCTGGCCTCACCCTTAACCCTCGCATTCCACCCAGACCTTTCAGTTTTAGCACTTCCTGATAAAAAGCATGCCAGGAATGATGCTCATCTAACTGAAACCCAGAAACAGCTCCTCCCAAACCCTTGCAGGGTCATGCCAGCAAGCTCTCTGGAAAGGAGCATGGTAGAGTCATGCCTTGTGGCTGTGCCCCTGTTATCAGACAGACACCGGAGTCTCTTTACAAGTGACTCTGTACCTCCAATCTCCCATTCATCCCAATGGATGAACCCACCTGACTAAACCTTTGCATGTCCATACAACCCCACATCACCCAGCCAAAGCCAGCCTCTCCTGGGGCACTGCATCCCTGCAGCTCCTGCAAGAGGCTGGGAAGGACACGGTATTCCTATATCTCCGCCCGGCTGTCAGGAGCATGCAGGCAGTGCCATAAGCTGGCTGGCAGGCTGCAGGGGTGGCAGGCTTGTGCCACATTCCACTTCTCTCTCCCAAATTAGAAGCAAAACGTGCCACTAGAAAGTCAGGTGAAAGCAAAAGGCTGCTTCCCAGTATCACTGTGTGAGGCAGCATCTTAAAGCATCCTCAGCTCCCAGGGTCCTGCCCATTGCCCTGGCACACACATGGCATGGGTCCTGTGCTAGGAATTAATCACAGCTCCTCTCTCAGCCTGGCCTCAGCGGGAAGAGAGCAGAGCTGCTCCCATCCTCTGATCCCTGCGGAGGCCTCTCCAGCTTTGTTGCAGTGAGGGACAGGAGTCAAGAGCCCTGTCAGGCTGCTCCCTCATCATCTGCTTGATGGACCCCCAGCACAGCACTGCTCCCCTCCTGGGGGCTCCATAAACCCCAGCCTCTCCTTGGGCTCGCAGTGACTGTTGCCCACAAGGATGGAGGGGCGGCAGGACAAGGAGGGCATGGGAAGTGCCACGGTGCCCACAGGAGGACAGTGACTTTAGCACGTTCTCATAGGGCCCTGCAGAGTTATTGCCATAGCAGGGTGGCATCGAGTGTGCAGGGGTCACACAGAACAGCCAAGTTTGCCTCCCTTCCATCTGAACGTGGCAGTGTTATAGCTGCCCTGGGGTGGGGGATGGCTCCTCCACCCAGTGAAGCACTGGGAATGATGTGTTCTAAAAACAAGGAGAGCACCACGAGAAAGGTGCTTCCCACAGAACTAATTCCTGCCACTGGAATTGCATCAGCACGAGGCTGGAAGACACGAGCTGGAGCAAGCTCACTTGGATGCACTAGCCAGAAGCACTGCAGGGTGTCAGTGTCCCAGCACAGCTCCAGGTTTCCTCTCCATGATCCAGGCTATGGGATTCGGATGGATTCTGCACACTGAGAAGCTGGACTCCCCAAGCAGCCTCCAGTAAGTACAGGTCTGGCCCTCCCAGGACTCCAAATCCATGGATACACATTTCTTCTTTAGCTTTAGAAGCTGCTAAACAGATGGACAAACAAAGGATGGGCTCGAAGGCGCCGAGCCAGAATGCTTCAGCACCATGGTGGTATTTATAGAGGAGCCCAGGGGGAGGTACCCCAGCACCCACTCCACTGTCACACTGCAGCTTGCTCAGCACCCACACACATATGCACCCAGAGCCACTCATTCCCAACAGAGCACAGGATCACCTTCACCCTCACTTCGTGCCACCAGGACGAGAGTATGGGATGTGCAAAACTGCACCTTATTGAAAGTGATGGGGAGAGGAGTGATGCTTTTGCTTTACTGAGAGCTGGAGTGGGCCCCGAGTCACACTGGCACTATGGTATGATAATGCTGGAAGTATAAATGCTTTGCATGCCAGACAAATCCTGGAGCAGGCTTCCAAATCCCCTCCAAACCCCACTTGCATCTCTGCAGTCTTCCATTCATGAAATCCAGAGCAGAGCCTCAGCATCCATCCTTTTGGATGGGCTCTTTCCAGCTGGGTGGAAGTGAGGCAGAATCAAGGTGTTTCTTCTGGATTAGCCTCCTTTTGTCTTTCAGGTGCTGAGCCTGAGGAGGAAACAGCTGGGGCATTCCAGAATGGCACTGAGGAAGGCAGCTGAGCCAAATCCATGCCCTTTCCCTGGCAGGAAGTGAAGTGTCTCATTCTCCATGAGCTGTGGCACTGGTGAAACTGGAGCGTTCACCAGGCTGGAGCAGCCGTGCACATCAGCCTCCAGATGAATTCCCACTCACCAAAGGTTGGACAGGAGCTGCACTGGCCTCGCAGTGCCCATCTGCAGGGGATTAAGGCAGGAGACACCCATCCCTGCCTCCTGCAGTGCCATGGCTGTGCATCCCCACAGCAGAGCTCGCTGATGGATGCTGCCTTCAACCAACAGGGGCAATTCCAATTCCCATTAGGAGAATGCCTTCACATGAGCTGAGCTGCACCCTGGAGATGCCCATTTCTCTTTACTGAGCTGATAGCCACATCTTTAGTACACTTCAGCAATGCTCCTGACCACCCACCGGTCGAGTGCACCAGGCAGGAAGGGAAGGAGGGGCTCTCAACTCTACTCTCCATAGTGCATCATCAGGCACAAGCTGCTGTTGTTTCAGAGAGGATATCCAGGCTCCAGCAGGCACAGTGGAAGGAATGTGGGGCTCAGTGGACATCTCTCTTCTGTGCTGCTCAACAGCCCAGAGCTGAACAGGGGAGTTTTCAGTTGTGCTGTGAAGATGTAAATCCCCTCCCTGGAGGTTTCAAAGATAGGGTTTAAACTCCTTTCTGAGGTCTGTCCCACTTTAACTTCTCTCCAGTGCAGAGACTTCATGTTCCCAGCACCAAGGACTCTGCAGTATCAAACCACATCTCAGGAACTAACAAGAAATAGCATTCCAGGGCAGTGTAGAGGCTGGAGCTGGGCCAGCAGTGACCAATGCATTAGCACACCCTTGGAGAGCTAATACATCACCTGCCCTTCAAGACCAGCACAGGAAGCCTTGCACAGAAGATGAGCTCTTGTGCCATCTTTAGGAAAACAGCTCAGATCCAGGCAGGAAAGGGATTTGGAGCCTATCTCTCTTTATTCTGCTGTCACTGCCAGGCACATCAGCCCATGTTTAGCTGGATAGGATAGCTCTAGGAGGGGGTTGTGAGCTGGCAAAGCGCTTGAAGCCATGTGGTGCTTGGGCAGGACAGGGCATTTCTCCGAGAGCAGCAGAGGGTATGTGCACATCTGCACACAGCTGTACAGGGGAAGGACACACACTGCTATAGGTGTGGATACCAGAGGTGTGCAAAGCTGCCTGTGCACAACCTGCCTTGGAAAGTGGGACCTGGTACAGGCTGAGAGAGCAGGAGGGAAGGACTAAAATGGGACAAAGCCACCAGCACTGCAAGAGAGCAGGATCCGCTCCCTGGCACAGGGTTCTCAGTGATTCCTTCAAGCTCCCAGTGCCTCAGCTCCCTGGAGGTGTGGAGTTCCCATTAAAGGATGTGGGAGGATATACTCAACAGTCACTAACGTGCTGTATCACTTGGAGCTCTTGGGGGTGTCCATGTGTCTAGATGAGGGTATGAAGATTCATTCACCCTGAGGTCTCCACTCAGCAAAGCCCTTCTTACCTCCTGGAGGTGAATCCAGCCAACCCAAACGCAACCAGTTGGGGCTCACAGGAGGGAAAGGAGACTCTGTCCTCACTCTTCAGCCCTTGTGCTTGGCAAAGATCACTCCCCTTGCCACCAGAGAAGGCAGGTAACCGGTTCAGGATCTCCATGAGCAAAGCTTAGCAGATAACATGATACAGAGAACAAGGACTTGTGAAAAAGACACTGCAGATGGCATTGCTTCCAGAAGATGCTTTGCCTTTGGGTTGGTCAGAGCCACACCAAGTGCACCTCCAGCCGTATCCTCAAGTAAGACCTAGAGGTACAGCCCACCTCACTTTCCAAGGATGCTGCATGCAGTGGAGGGTGAGGAAGCCACAGAGGGCATCAGCCACAGGGAAAGATGCCGCCCAAGGCCTGGTGTGTCCCCAGGAATCAGAGGTGTTGCTGGTGAGCCCCTGGAAAGCAGGCGCTGCTCATCCCTGCAAGGCAAAATGCACAGGGAAGCAAGAAAGGACCATCTCCTGTCTGCCCATGGGCTCACATCTGCCCACTGGGTTTGCTTTGAGGAATCCAAACCTGCTGGTTTTGAGCCAATAGAAATAGAACAAGGGCAAGAGAGAGCAAAAGGCAAGTCTCCAAGAAACACCAAACCATGAAGTGCAACACTCGCCCTGGTGCTCATTGCCCAAGGCTCCTGCTGGTGCAGCACAAGGGTGCTGGAGGAGATGAACAGGGCACACACAGTTTTCCTCTCGGGAAGCATCGCTTTGACATGGAGCCAGCTCAGGACAGCGTGTGCTCACACTGGGAGATTCCTTGGGCAGCTCAGGATGGTTCTCCCAGCTCCAGGCAAAGCCAAGCTGCTCTTCTTGCCTCGGGAGGTGCCCAGCTGCAGAGTGAAGACTGGGAAGATGCAGGTCAAGGAAGGGAAGAGTAAATGCAGGCCTGGCTGCTGGATGTATCCAGGCTCTTCTCTTCCTCTGTCTTTCATATTGAACCAGGAGAATGACATTACTGCTCAGCTTCCTTCCCATTCAAACAGCATCCACTGCCCTGCTGGCTCTGGCCATTTCCAGAGCCCTGTTCCCTGCCACAGAATTAATCCTTGTGGGTGAAATCTTCTAATTCCTTCCCCAGAACACCTCCTATATTCCCAGTGCTCTGAAGCTGACATCGAGCTGGTGCTACATACAGCAAGATCTTTCACCCTCTCCTTCCCAGGTGCCTCCATTATCCCACACCTTTCTGATCCCAGTTCTGCCAGGTGAGCCCCAAATCCCAACCACCATAAGCTTGCAATTGGCACTGGAGAGCTGAGTCCAGAGAAGTACATGGACGGGGTAAGCAAGAGCCTGGGTGAGTGGGAGAATTCCCTGCTATGAGCAAGGAGGAAACAAAGGAATGTCTTGGAGCTCCACGGCCCTTCTTTCATTTCCATGTGCACACATCCCCAACCTCCCTCATCTACACAAGTTCACTACAGTTTAGACAAGTATGGACAGACCCATTCAGCACACTGCAAAGGCTCTTCCAGTCCCAACACTGGACCATCGGCTCCTTCAGTGTGCAGAGACATCAAGTGATGGCTCCTGACTTCCTGCACTGGGTGCACCCAAGTGGGTACTTGTGTGATGCATCACTAAAACCCAAAGCAAATGCTTCCTAACCTCATGCCAAGAGCCATCAAGAAGCCCCTGAAGGCAAGGGGAGGATGGACAGCACAGAACAAATGGCTATTGCAGCAGCAAGATAGAGGGACACCCAGCCAAGACCTCCACTTGCTGGGATTAATGGGTCTGGGCGCCACAGCTGCCAACATCAAGTTCTCCTCAGTGCTTTCCCAAACATCTGGGCTAAACCACCTCCCAGTACGAGCTGAAGTTGTGTTTCTGGTCTGGGGGAGGAATCAGGACTTTCAGGGTCAGAGAGCCTAGAACTGAGGCAGACAGAGGCCCAGCAGGGAAAAGGGAAGCAACATTTGGTGAGGGCTTCATTGATCACCATGGACTTCCTCCCCCACAATCACTGTTTTTCACTCCCACAGCATAAGACGACACAGAGATCACCCCGCAGCTGGCAAAGCATTGCTCGGCCATCTCCTATTCCTCCAAAAGACAGCACTCAGAAAGCTTTTCCCTTTAAGCAGCCTCAAAGTTGGCTCTCACCACCACTGGCACGACTGAAAGGGATTTCAGTTCCCCCTCCTCCTAAACCCAGCCCTTTCTGTTGCAAAGAAAAGGCAGAGGATGACCAAGTGGAGGGAAAAGCAACTCTCCCTGTGGCTTCTCACCTCTCATCCTCCTGCAAGGAGGCACTGGAGAGCTGGAAGGGCGCGGGGCCATTGTATTCCCCACGGGAGGAAGCCCACGGAGCGAGTGCAGGTCTGGAAGGGCAGGGCTGGGAGCACAGTGTGTATTATCCATACCCCAGCCTGAAAATGGGGGGCAAAGTGATCTCCAGCAGCCCCCAGAACCCATTCTGCATCCTTTCAATACACGGGGAGGGGGAGAAGAATGAGTCTTCCCTGCTTCCTCCGAGCCCCTGCCCGCTGCATGCACACATCCACACACACCCTGTGCATAAAGGAGCTCTGTCCTGCTCAGCCCAGCCATGCAATGCCTGCAAGAGGCAGGAGTTACCTTATTCCCACAGCCTGAGCCTCCTCCTCTCTCCATCGTGGCTGGGAAGCTGCTCCCATTCATGCTTTAATCCCTGGGAACAGAGGCACGATTCAAAGCGGCTCTTCGCCCACCGGAGCGGGCTCCCCGCAGCCACCTCCTCCTCCTCCTCCTCCTCTCCTTTCTGCCTTGTTTTCCCGGGTACGTATTCCTCTCAATCCAGGCAGCGACCCAGACCTTCCTCCACTGCCTCTGCCTCCCGTTCCACTCGCAAAGCAGCAGCGCTGGATTGCTCCTTCCCCCTCCTCCGGGCACCTCCGCTTCCCAGGTCTGCAGCGTAGGGAAGAGTGGGAGAGGGGGGGGACGTGCAAACAGGGAGGAGGAGGAGGAAGGAGCCGGAGCGTGGCTGCTTTGTATCCAGAGCAGTGCCCTCCCCCCTGCCAGAGGAGGACCTGTGCCGCTAATGGTCTGTACCAATTGATTCCACTTTGGCAGGGGCGGCGGGAGAAGGGAAAGCCAGGGATGGCTCCGAGCTGGCCCCTTCGGGAACTGCTTCCTGCTCTCCTCACTCCAACCATCACCCACCGAGGGAGGTGAGGGAGGTGCTCTCCAGCTCAGCAGGCAGACGGGAAGTGCGAGGCTGGGTGCGAGGGAAGGGTCTTGGAGAGGGAAAGCAGTGCCTGGATGAGAGGTGGAGAGCAAGGTTCTCCTCCAGCCCCTCTGCTCCACCTTCTGCGCACACATTGCTCTTGGTGTGCGCCTCCGTACCCCACCTGCGCTGTGTGAGTCCCCATCATGGCTTTCCATGGCCCCCCTCAACCATCCCAACCCCAACAGTGCACCCCGGCAGCTGACTGAGGGCCTTGGCACTAGGAAAGGACAGCAGGAACATGAGAAGGAGGCTCTGGATGTGCCAAGGGCTGTCCCTCAACTGGGGACAACTGCAGACAGGACCCTTGGACCTCTAACGATGCAGCAGGACCCCGTGTATCCCCTCCTTCAGAGGGACCACTTAGAGGATGCAGGAAAGAGCTCACCTCCTGGTACTGCCCTTTAGTGGTTAACGCAGGCAGGGCTGCCTCATGCTCAGCAGCACAGCTCTCCAGGCTGCCTCAGCACCACAGTCCCTGTGTCTCTGAAGGCCACACTCACATCTGGACAGTCTAACATGAGCCAAAGGTCAGTCCTGGGGTTGGGGACGAGTTACCTTTTACCTGTCCTGCTCCTGCTGCCTTCCAACCCCATCAGCCTCTCCATATCCCACCATCTCCTCCTGGCTACGTGTTCCACACAGGACATGCACAGATCCACAGCTACTCCCCTGTTACTCCCTCTCTTCCAGATCGGGTAGGGTTACAGTGCCATGGTAACCTGTAGGTATAGACACATTTACTTAGGCTTTACCCAAAAAAGGAACAGCAAAGGAAAAACACAACCTTCCAGTTCCTGTGAAAAGCTTCAGCACTCGGGGAGCTGAGGTCCCTGTTGTGGAGCCTTCCCAGGGATATTCAGCAGTGATTCCCATCATTGCCAGGGCCAGCAGCTCCCATCCTCTTCCCTCCTCAAGTGAAGCAAGCTGGGGAAGTCCACGTGCGGCCCCAAGCCACTGCTTCAGGTGTGCACTGCACAAACCAGGGAGATGATGCCTCCATCTACAGAGGGTGATGCTTGAAGGAGGTGCTTTACAAGCCTGTGGATGAACAAGGATGAGCTGCCAAGCCAGAATCCTTCCTGCACAGCCAGGCCAGCTCCTGCTGCAGAGCAAGGCAGTTCTTGCAATCAAAGGGAATGTGGCCTTTTTGTCCTTGGTCTCAGTTCCTGCAAGGCACAGAGGGAGAGCTCAGCTCCAAAGCCTGGGAATGTCGTCCCAGTTCAGCCAGTATTAAAGGTTTCACTGAACCACCTGCCTGGTAAAAATGCATAATGCCCACTTACATCAGAAGGGGGGGTTCAGACCAAGCGCTTCTCCAGTATGTCCCAGGCTACCTGCTGTTATTGAGGAGATGGATAGGAAGGAACTGTCCCTTGAGGCCTCTATCAGGAGATAAGAAAGGGCCTATTCTTTGCCTATTTCAGGGCTGGGTGAGAAAACAAGGGAGAAGAGACATAAAGATGCTCTTGCCACAAAACCTGAGCACATCCAAACTCAGGGAGGAGGGAAAGGGGATGTGCTACACCTGCGATGTGGAAACATGACGGGTGAGCAGTAACGTTTGAGGCTCAGCCCCTCATCAGTGTCTCTGGAGGCTCACAAAGGTGAAAGGCGTTGGGGAAAGCATCAGAGGCTCTGGAGGGACACAGACAACAGAGGGAGGCATTGCTGTGTCCCTCCCCGGCTGCACATCACAGCCTGGCTCCCCCAGAGCAGCAGAACGATGCTGCAGAGCCGATGCTCTGACATTTCCCTTCCAACCTTAGCATAGGGATGTGTTAGCAGTGCTGGCTGTGGAGTGTGCCACATGCCCCAGGGCCAGATTCCAGCAGAGAGGGATGGAAGAGAGGCTCAGGCAATGCACCCGAAGGATGTGGGATCAAGGAGGGAAGGGAAGGGTGTTGTTTGCCTGGAATCCAGCGTGCTTCCCAAAGGATGCGCCTCGGAAGCAGCAGCCTCGCTGTTGACAGCAGTGTGTGTAAACAGAGCAGTACTTCCCTACTCCCTCCCCCTTCTTATTGTAGCACAAACCACCCCGAGTAAAACACACAAACACAACAAGCCACTATAAATGGAAAACAAAGCCCCAGGCACAGGCGCACACACACGTAGATGCTCTTCTGGAGAGCCTAGCATATCTTCAGTACCTTAAATGCCATTTTTAACCATGAATGCTGTGCCCCTGTCAGGGATATTGCCACAGGTGTGGGGACATGGGAAAACCTAACCTAGCTGCTCCCAGCCTGCCCCAAGCCTGCTCCTTGACCACGCTCCATCTCCTCATCCCAGACTCTCCATCCCAAACCCCGCAGCAGCAGAGCCTTCAGGCTGTGTTACCAGGAGGAGGCAGAGCTGCAGCTCCTTTCCCCCTCTTCCCACCATCTGGCACTGTCAGGAGGATCCCTGCCTGGAATCACGCTGCAGCCAGGCAGGAACACGAGTGTCTCCAGCTCATGCTGAGGCAAGGGCAGAGCACGAGGGCTCACCATGGGGAAGGTGTGTTTCCACGTGCACACACAAGCACGGGGTTGGGAGGGAGCACAGCTATCCACAGCAACAGGATGAGGGAAGAGATGGGCCAGTTTGTGCAATGTCAGAGCCAAGCTTAGCACTAGGAAGGGAGAACCTCATCTGATATCCCGTTTCCCAGATAGTCCCAATGCACTGGGAGAGGCCATGGAGGAAAAACCCTCCAAGTTTGCCCCCTTTGCCAAACTAAGATAATTCCCTTTCTTCCCACAGGAGGCTGAGCGTGTAACCACAACTCAAACTACACCCCAGGATAGCTCTCCATGCAACAAAACCTCTCAGCCCTGGTGCTCCCTTTAAGCACCATGGTCCATCCCACCCTTTGGCATGGATCCTTGCTCCTACATGTACGTACTGGTCACAAAGATCCCATCCACATTCTCTTTATGATCCACTCAAAGAGTCTATGTCATGGGCTTCACCTACACAAGCCATCAGGGATGCTTCCTCATCACTCAGCTCCACTTGTGCAGCTCCACTTCTGATCCACTTGACACGATGATGTCCAAAAGGCCCTTTGGAGGAAAACCATTCCCTGAGTAGAGCCCATCTTTCCCTTGAAGCCAGGGCAGGGAGATCCTCTCTTCCCTGGCAGCAGTGCAGTGATGCTTCCTAACATCTTGGCAGGAGCTCTTCACAGGCTAAAGACCCATTGCAGGTAACCTCACCCAGGGGAACACCGAACAGGGGATGCTTTATCACACTGCTGGGAGCTGGCAGGAGTGATTCAATAACCCCTCACCTCCTTGTCCAGCTACAGCCCTGCTCCGATCGATGCCCTGGCCAGAATCCAAGGCAGAGACTGCTCAGAGACCGGCACAAGGCAGACAGTGCTAAATCACATACATCCCAAGTGTTCCCTGCGGGATTGCAATTCATTGGGAAGCACCCTCTTAGCAAACAAACAGCAGCAGCAATCCAGCTCTCCCTGCATGGCTTTGTAATCAAGCTCTGGTTCCAAAGCCTCCATCACAGAGGTCAGAAACTCTTGTCTTGGCTCTGGATGCCATCACTTGAGGCCAGAAGCGAGGAGAGGAAGCAAAACCATGCTGGGGTTATTGCTGGCTCTCTCAGTGTGTTGAGACAACCCCAGATGGGGACTTAGACATGACAGAAGCACAGGCCCTTTTGGATTTTAGGGCTCAGGAGACTCCCCAGTCTGTCTAAGCCAAAGACCTGCATTTCTCTCTGCCTTGATCCTTCAGCTGCGCTGTTGACACGTGCTCTGCCCCATTTCCAACTCTGCTGTCCCCACATTTCCTACCACTGCTTCACCAGGCAGCTTTGGAGCTTACAGAGACCCTTCTTCAGGAGCAGCTTGTGGCACAGGATCACACAAGCAACCAAGACTCCATTTCCCTGTCCTATTCATTTCAGGTGTTTCAAACCAGCAGAGCCTGGTGCAGAATGCCCCAAAAGCAAAGCAAACTACACCTGATGGCAGCCTCACCTCATCCTACATTGTCCTGCTGCCTCTTGCCTGGAAGTATTCACAGGTCGTGATAACACAGCACAAGAGAAGCAGCAGCAAATCTCAGCTGTGGCAGTCGTGTCCCTGCCAGATGCCCATTCCCTGCTATTAACCTCCATCTCTAAACTAGGATGTGGGAATCACATCACCTTGCCTAGGTTTCCCAGCCACCATCAATTGGATCTATAAAGAACTGTTGTGTTCATGCCTGGGAAGGGAAAATGAGGATGCAACCAGAGTGATAAATCCTCTGCTGTGCATATTTCTGGTTTTATCATGTAGTTAATCAGGAAGGAGTACGTTCAGTTTAGCCACAGCTCCACGCTCTGCCTCTATAATCTGAATCCCAGAAGGGCCTTATAAAACCATAATCTGCAATGCAAAATGGCAAAGCATATGGGAGTGTCTATAGATTTTCCAAATCACCTGTGCCCTAATTTAATCTGAATAACAATTAGTTTACTCTTATCAGTTAATTGTGCCCCTTGTGGATTCAGCAACACTGCAGCTCCTCACCAAACACCTTTGTCTGAGCACGCTGTGATTACACTCCAGCTCCTCCAACCCTCCTTGCAGCTTTGGCAACAAAGGCAAAGCTGCTGCTAAACACAACCCCAGCAGCACTGACAGCAAACCTGGGCTGCTAGAGTTGAAGAACTAAGCAAAGCAGGCTGGGGTTAACAGCAGGTTACTCCAGTCCCTCCAACTCAGCAAGGGCAGCATCCCCACAGCATCCTGGATGAAGGACATGGAGCTGTTGGAGCAAGTCCAGAGAAGGCCACGAGGATGCTCAGGGGCTGGAGCAGCTCCCGTATGGAGACAGGCTGAGAACATTGGGGCTGTTCGGCATGGAGAAGAGAAGCTGCGTGGAGACCTCAGAGCAGCTTCCAGTGTCTGAAGGGGGCTACAGGGATGCTGGGGAGGGGCTCTGCATCAGGGACTGTAGTGATAGGACAAGGGGTGATGGGTTCAGACTGAAACAGGGGAAGTTCAGGTTGGAGTTAAGGAAGTTCTTCCCTGTGAGGGTGCTGAGGCGCTGGCACCTACTAGATTCAGGCATCAGCAGCAGAATTAGATGTTGAAGCCACAGAGGATGTGCATCTTCACACTAAGGAAGCTGAAAGGCTTCTCCATCATCTGTGCTGACGCCTGCTCCTGCACCGCCCTGAACACAGACAGAAAGGACACTTACCCTGCTCAAGTCAGGGAATCCATCACCTGCCACATCAAATATGCTCATTATCCTTCTATAGTGTGACCTCTGCTCCTCTCCAAAATGGGATATCTCCACCCTTATTCCACAGGAATAAGGTGCTGTGAATACTTAATCACTTTTATTACTCTCCTGTAACTGTTACCATGACCTTTCCATGCTCTGTTTTGGTGTGCCTCTCACCAGGTCATTGTTTCTGAGCCATAGGCTCCAGTGGAACAGCAGCATTCATCTGCCACAGACAGCAGATGCAAAGCTCATGGTGTTTGATCTCTCCTGGGAAAAGATGATGCCACAAGCAGGGCCAGGTTGAGCTCTGGCATTGTGGCAATGCCATGAAAGATCTCTGATGTTCCCCAATGGGTCCTCCCTCTCTTGTTGACCAACTCACCAGCTTGGTAAGCAGCAAAGAAGAAGCAAGTCCAGGTTTTAAAGGAGGACAAGTGTCACTTGAGTAGCAACGCCAGTGTGAGTCCCTGCAGTGGCTGGGATAATCCTGCAGGCAGCATCAGCTATTCTGACAGCAGTGAGTCACTCGCCAGACTAATTCCCAGCTAAAGACAGGAATCAGGCTTTGATTCTCTATGGAGCTTCAAGCAACAACACCTCTGCAGCCCTCATTTCTGCTCCAACCATCGCACACAGCCAAACACATGCAGCACCAGTCAGGATGAGCTGGCACGTGAGGACAGGGCCTCTCTTTTGACCATCTCATGCTCCTCAGAGCAACACTTGCAGCTCAGGCAGGGCTACTTGGGCTGGAGAAAGAAGCTGGAAGCACAAAGCAAACCAAAGCTTGTTCTGGCAGTGTTCACACAGGTCTGACAGCATCACCCTCTAAAGCAATCTCACCCACAGCATACACTGATGCCACAGGCAGGAAAAGGCGCTTGGACATGAGCACAGAGCACAGCCGTGCTCTCCTCCTGCAGGAACACAGACCTGAGCCTTGCAAGCTGGGCTGTGTCCAGCACATGGAGCGTCTGTGCCTGTGGACGTGTGGGCTGTGCGTGGCACTGACCTCCAGCAGCACCCTCTGCCAAGGGGCTGAGCAAAGGAACACACCAGGAGGAAAACAACAAACATCTCCCTGCTAAATAACCCCTTTGTTGCTGAATCTCAAAGCCTTTGGCACAGCTGCTGCAGTGCTCTCTCCCACAGGCAGAGACAGGAACAGGATCTGCATCCTGCATGGGGGCTCCATTTGCACAGAGGATGTTTTCAAACTGGCCCAAAGTGTGCCTAGAACTGACTAAACCTGGGTCTGCCAATGGCCAGTTTAACGCTGTGCTCGATGCTGACCTGCTTTCTCCTCTCGTCTCTGTAGCTGTTCAGTGCCAGCATATGGCATTGAACATAGAGGCATCTCCTCTCTCCTCTCCTCTCCTTCCCTCTCCTCTTCTCTCCTGTCCTCTCCTCTCCATGCTTGGAGCAAGACATCCACTATATGAATAATGGAATAGTCTGTAGCAGCTCCATGTTCAGGTTCGCACAGACATTTGCACTTAAAGCAGACTAAAATCCCTCTGCTTCACACTTCCCTGATTGAATCCAGCATCCCAACTCAGCACAGTGATTCCAAGGGCACTGAAATGTCTCGTGCAACTGAAGTAAAATATTAACTGATATTTGTAGATGATTGCTCTCTAAATGTCCATAAGAAACAACTCTGTTGCCCTGCATCTTTTAGCTCTCCCCTGGCTAAACAACATCACACTGTATCAGGCTGCAGCAGCCAACAGAGAAGGTTTTCCCTCTGTTCTTCCTTTCTAATCTGGTAACAGCTCAGGAACTGCTGGTCCTGAGAAGAGGAAGTCTGTGTGTGCAACACATCAGCTTGTATGGAAAGAGGAAGCACTCAGCTCTACACTACATGCTCCTACCTGCCACTATTTGTCCCAGGACAGTGTCCTCAAGCACCCTCATCGCTCATGTGGTTCTTTTCTCCTCTCCTGTGCTGCCCAGTCAGGCACTTCTGTTTGCAGGACCTTGGCTGTACCTGGTGTCAGGGCTGTCATCACTTGCAGGCACTGACAGCATTTGCTTGGGCACAGTTGGGTGAAGAACCCCTTCAGTCCATTCTGTTCCTCACATGCTCTGCCTGCTGATTGTGTTCTGAGGTGGGGAAGAAATGGATGAGGAGCAGAAAGCAGTTCCTGAACACATCCCAGCTCTCACCTTGCTGGGAACAAGGGAATGCCGAGTGGCAGGGCTGCTTGGTGCTTACATCAGAGCAAAACACCCAGTGCAGCAAAGAACCCTCCCCCTCCCATGCTCCAAGCCAGCCTGCACAAGGGTGAGGACCCCCATCTATCTTGTGTGGTTTACTCCTACTGATAGCAGCACAACTCCAACCCATCTCACCAGCACTGAGTAGTGCTCAGCAACCTCTTTTCCTTGCTGAAGATATCCAGAGTCAAGCTTGCCCAGGCAGGATCTCTGTCATCATCAGAATGCCATCCACAAAGCAAAGGTTTAAAACCAAAGAACTTTATTCATACTGACCCTAGGCATGTGTGTGTCAGCATCTCTACCTGAAGCACCAGGGCTCTGTGGGATCTTTGCAGGTATTACACCTCTGCTATTTTAAGGGAAATAGAATTTGCTCTTAAAAATAATGAGATTTAAAATTAATAAGCTTGGGGCTTTCAGCTCTCTGGACTGGGGCTCTGCAGCCTGCGCTTGTAACACACTGCTGCATTGCTTCCTATAGCCACCAGGTCTAGGAGCTTAGTTAAAAGCAAAAGCTTCAGCTTCCTATGTTTCCGGACCAGAAGCTCTACAGAGAAACATCAAATAGCATTAGATCCACAGTCACACTGCAAAAATTGACAAGGTGAGTACATAAGCACACAGTATTACTGCTTACCTCCTGAGCTGAGGTACTGAGCAGTGATACGGGTCAGCAGCACAAGTTGTTCCACCCAGGAGCAATTGCTTTTCACTACTACATGTAGGAGCAATACACATGCACACTCAGAGCTGTCATTCTTTGAGCTAGAAGGTGCTGGAAGGATGATGATTGCACATGGCTGCAAACAATGGGAAACTCCAGGAGCAACAGATAAGTAAATGCTTCCTACAGGTACCCTGCAACTCCTTGTAGAAAGATGTAAGTAGAAGAAAACTACTCCATGTGTGGAAAGTGAACTGTGTTCCTGTTTGGGGCACAAGGACATCAGCGCTCATAGAAGGTATCAAGTAAAGTCAAGGAGATTAGGGAAGATGACCATGGAAATTGTAATTCACAGGATCCTTTTTCTGCAGACAGATGGTCATTTCAGCTTTCTGTTCTCTAATCCCTTGTTCTGCAAAGCAAACATCCTAAATCCCAGATAATGCAGGTTTTACCATCTCCTACATTTCCCACAGCATTAAAGCTGGCCCCAGTGATAGGATACATATGCTTAAACATCTGCATGCCACAGGAATCTCCTACCTGGATTCAGCAGAGGGGTGAGCCTGGCATCCTGACTCCAGCCCCGGAAGCCCCTGATAAAGCAGCCACCTTTTCCAGTAGGCACCATAGGGATTAAAGGGAACCTTTACCTGGGAATGGCCTTTCTCTGGCACAGCCAAGATTCCTCAGCCATGTCTCTAAAGAGGAGGAAGGTTGAGTGTATTAGAAGTACCATGGAGACCTTAAATCCATCTTTGATCTTCTCATATGACCCAAAGAAGAACCAGTGTGCCAAGTGGCCCTTCTGGAAATAAACAGCAAGAGATGCAGGAAGCAGTGAGCGGTTTGGTACAACATGACAAGAATGAGGTTGTACATCACCTATTTATCCTCCTAACTCTGGAGGTGAACACTTGCTGGTGTTTCCATGTAGCACATCCCATCTTGGGGCTGCTGGTCCTGACAGGCTCCCTCATCTCATGGCTAATGGCTCGTTATTTGTATTCATGCAGGATATGAGGGAATTCTTCATTATTGGAGAGATGGGACATGTACAAATTGGAGTATATTGATTGTATTTTCCAAATGATCACACAGACTCTAATTCCATCTGCAAGGAGCACTAATTGGCCCTGGAATTACCTCCTAAAGTAGGAATTGGAGCTTTTGACAGAGAAGAGCAATGACTGTCCTTGTGTTGGGAGGGGAAGGGTGCAGGTCCCTTCCCAGCTCATAGTGCAAGAGACTTTTTGTCTGCTCTTGGAGTTTACTGTAATGTGGGGAAGGAGATTAAATGAGCATTTCAGAGAGGCATTTCCCTGCTTTAGATGCACATTTGAAAGGAACACAGTATGTCAATTTAATTGTTCTATACCCAGAGCAGGAAACTGAGCCTCTCCTGATCCCTTGGAAACTGGACGTCTTGTCTGAAGATGCTCAGTACAGCACCACTGAAAAACAAATCTCAGAACATCCAGAAAGTGCCTTTGTTCCTGCTGGAAGCACTGTGCTCTTCCAGACATGAGGTCATCTCTGCTAATCCCAGAGGGAATGCTGTACCAGCTCCTTTAGATGGAAAAGATGCTCAATCATTAACTTGAATCATGCACCCAAGGAGCATCTCTGTCTCCAGGAAGGGAAGGGATCAGGGTGTTAAGCACTGAATGCCAGACACAAGGTGTGTTTCTCTATCTGAAATACAGCAGAACTTATACTGCTCCCAGTCCTCAGATGCTCCTCTCTCAGGGCTGGGGAGAACAAATGGTGTGGTAGGTGTCTGTTATATTGCTTAAACAGTGAAAGGAACAGCTACCTACGCAAGCCTGTAGTACCCAGGTCACCCGGTGAGCAGTGGAATCAGAGAACTCTGACTCTCCTATGGCAATGGGTCGAGGTTTAGGCACTGTTGGTCTGTGAGATGCATGCTCACAAGCAGCTTTATTCCTGTTCTTGGGACAGTTGCAACATCTCCCACCCAGATCCTGGTTTCTAATCAGGGTGACCTTACAGTGCAGGCCTCAGTAGTGGGATGAAGAGTCTTTTCTCTGTCCACATATGTTTCCAAAGCCTATAGAAATAGAGGACTCTGCCAGTCCCTCTAGGTAATACAAGTAACATTCTCTTTGAGCTCTCTTTGGGACTGACACACTCTTGTTCCAGAGCCATCTGAGGGTCAGGGACAGCAGGATCTCCTGTTTGCAAACCCAGTGCAAAGCATCTCAGAGGAATAAATATAATTATCAGCACAGCCCAGAGAATGCTCTCAACTGAAGCTGAACCTGGCACAAAGGAACAGGCAAGTAATGCAGAGGGAAGGGAGAAAGCAGCACCGCCTCTCTTAGATATGCAAAACCAGGCAGCTAAACCCCAGGGAGTCACAAGAGTGACTTTGTAAAGGCATGATTAAAGACAAAACAAACACTAGGAGCTGGGGTTTGCCTTTGCCTTTCAACTCCAGCAATTATAGCAACTTAACCTGAAGCATGCTCCATCTGCAACCAGTTGCTCTATATAACTATGTTCTGAATTTGAATGGAGAGCTGAGTTCTTCACACCCTGTGCAGTGCTGGAGACTGGAGATGTGTGGAGGGAAAAGAGATCCTGTGTGGCTCTTGCAATGTTAGATGAAACAGTAAGACACTGGGGCAGGGAGAAGTACCTGTGACATGACTGCAAGCCAGCGCTCTGGCTTTAATACCCCTTAGCAGTGTGGCTTGGTTTGGTTCCTGTATTCTTCTGCTTATGCAGATATACAATCTCTGACATTGTTCTGGAGACCGGGTTGGAGCTGGAGGGATGCTGCAGCTGCAGCACGCTCACAGCCACCCATCACTGCTGCCTTTTATGAGCAGGAAAATGGGCCGCTGGTGCTGCTGCAGCAAGCAGCTGTTATTTGTTGTTCTCGGGTGGTTGTTGGGGTTGGGGTTCTCATTTGGAGCTATTCTGATGAGTTTGCCTTCTCTTCCCACTTAACCGAATTACAGTGTTGATGTGCCAAGCCTCTCGTGGAGCCGCACGGATGCTGCTTCCCTGGAGCAGAAGCACACCTCTGGCTTCCCTCACAGGGAAGAACTCCTGCTTTACAGCCAACCTAAATCTCCCCTTCAGGTACAACTGCAGAGCATCTGTGTGCAGACAGAGCCTCAGCTGCCTCCACACAAACCCAGCCGCTGCTTCCCAAAAACAGGGATGGGGGAAACCAGGCAGATTTACCTCCTACTGCAGGACAGAAATACAGCCACAGTTGTCCCTCCCAAATGGTCCTTTTTAATAGAACCACCTCATTCGTTCCATAAAAGCAACTTATTTTAAAATAGCACTACTTTGGCATTAAAAACGTTTCCCCTTCATAAACCACCACTGCTAGATGCTTAATATAATAGCAGCTCACACTGCCTAGAAATATGCTGTAGCTTATACTTAAAGGGATCTTAAACATGTTTCCAAGGCAGAGTTGCTATTCAAAGGCATCCTTCCCCTTTTTTATCCCACTTAGGGGATAAAAAGCTTTTAAACCCCCCACAAAGGATGTCTGCTTTTGAAATCACAACTGATGCCCACTTTGCAGCCAGGATTATACAAGTCATCTGTATCCAACCCACAGAAGGTATGGAGGCCAAGCCACAGAATGCTGGATTTCCTTTCTGTGTGTTCCTACTTCAGTTCCTGGCATGTCCACCCAGATTCAAACTCCAGATTACACATGATAAAGGCAGGACAAGTGAAGAGTCTCAGATCCTGGTTCTGCAACCACCTTCCTGCACCCAGATCCACACACAAGCTTGAACAGGGTTTGATGCTGACAGGCGCTGGCACACACATAGCCATTTGGCTGCAAATCAGGGTCTATTCTTTTCTTCCCCAAGAAACAGGATGTTTCATTAACTAAAAGCAGGTCATTAAGGAAACAACAACCAAAAAGCAAAGATAAGAAATGGGAAATCCCAGAGGATTTTGTTCCTTTTTGAATAGTGCTGCAATCAGTCAATGCACTGGCAGAGAAGAAATGTTGCAAGAAGAGACTGCCCCTCTGCTGCCAACTGGCTGTGAGACCCAAGTGTGCTGACAGCAATGTGGGGAGCTGGGTGTATCTTAGCACTTGGTGGTGGTCAACCCACAGGTCCAAGCTATTGCACAGATCTGCTGCTCCCTATGAGCTTCTTAATGTTATAGTTCTCATTCGTGTGTTAGATGCTTCAACTCCTCCAGCCTTCTAAGCAAGTCCTTTCTATTTGTGAAGCCTCCTTTCCCTGGCACTGAATACTGTTCTTGTCCTCAGCCCACACGCTCCACAGGCACAACCTGCACCAAACTCCACTGCTATTAATCCCGTTTTAGCCATTCCCCAACATTTTAGCCCAGTTTTTCCTTATGCAAAGCCCATCCGTACCATGGAACACTTTTTGAGGCCACTGCAGAACTCAAGGGCCAGGGAATGGCTGATCTCTGTACCAAGCTCTGGAACATGAGGAAAGGGAAGCAGTGCATGTTATCACAGAGCCAGTTTGCTGCACATCTGTGGATGGAGCTGTTGTAAAGACACAGCAGCAAGGTAAATCCAACCAACACACATGCTTAGCTCCTTCTTCCCAGATCTTCTCTGTTGTCAAAGGAGTAGGGCAAAGCTGGATATACTGGCATTTCTTTTCCCTGTGGGTATAACATGAAGCTGAAAGAGGCGCAGTGATTTGCCTAAGGCATGGCTGACCCCTGATGGTGTGATGCTGAGCCAACTGGACCACGGCCCCTCTTGCCTGATCTGCAGCACATTTCTAAGCCAGCACCGCCACTCTGTTGGGCTTACACAACTTACACAGCCTGAATTGATATAGCAGTGAGAGAAAGCAAATATTTAGAGCAAGGGATGTAGCATATGCTATGTGGGATTCTGCATTAACTAGGCAGGGATATGGAATTTATCAGACACAGATAAGCACTCGAGGAACCAGGGAAGAAGCGTTCATTAGCTGGTGATATGTATTCCCATGCAGCAGAAATTTGTTCCTTCCCATCAGCAAATCACACCTTTTGCAGCAGGATTAGTTGATGCCCTTCATGATAATGTAAGAAGATTATATTTTCCCTTTCTCTTCACAATTCAAAGCACTTAAATGCAGAGAACCAGCTTTCTTGAGATAGCACTATGGAATTACCACTCTCCCCAAATAAAAAGCTGGAGAGGCATCAGAGTGGAGCAAGGGTGTTCGCCTTAAAACACATTCACACCCCAGCTCAGCAAGAGGAAATAGCAGCAGCAGCTGAACCCTTCAGAGCTCATCTCCACTGAGGGCCTGGCAACTGCCACATGTCCTGATGCAATGACAGTGCTCAAGAGCTTAAAGGATGCTCTTGGCTTTCTGATTGAGACCTAAGATACGACTCCATCCATATCAGCACTGCCCTTTGGATGCTGGAGGGCCAGCCGGCCATGGAGCAGGGCAATTGGCAAGCAGAGGAAAACTGTGCTGCATTCCTTGTGAAAGGGTTTGGAGCTTTCAGCTCTGATATCCAGGAGATATTTATATTGGAAGATGCAAATGAACAAACTCTCAACAAATAGCCCAGCCAGGCGCAGTTTAACCATGTGGTAGAGCTGAGCTGGTCTTGGAAAGGGAGCTTTAACAGCAGGGAGCCTTCCCTTTCAAAGTGTAGATCCAGGAAAGTAAGAGGAAAGACAAACCCAGAGGTATAGCAGAACATTGGCAGTGGATGAGGCAGTCTAGGGGATGATTTATAGATATAGGAAGAAACAAAGTGCTGTGTTCCTTCTTCTATGCACACCTATGTCAGCCTGAGGGCTCTGATTTCATCCCCTTCCTGAGCACTGGGATTCCAGAGCTGTGAATCTCTGTTTCCACTGCTCAGCCCCGGAGTTTTCTTGGATTTGAGCAACCTGCCAGTGGGTTGTGTATAATGGAAGAGGGAGCTGTAGGTAAAGATAAAAGGACCTGTTTCCTACCATAGCATCTGGAATAAACCCAAGCTCAACAAAGAGATATCGGTTCTGGGAAGCCAGACTGGTTTATTTGTCCTCCTATCATTCATCTTCCCTGTTGCTGTACCTCCACTCATGTGTTTCTGCTGCTCCCTGAGCCAATGGAATGCATAAAAATCCCAGGCTGAGCCTTTCTTAGTGTGTGTGATGCAAGTCAAGCTGCTCTGAACGTCCTCTTGTTGGGTATGAATGCAGCATGCTATTTGTTACACGAGTATTTTGCTGTGGCAGACAGAAAGTGACATTTATGGCTCTATCATGAGAATGAATTTCCCCATCCATTAAAATGATGTACAGGTAAACACTCCATTCATTTTCAATCCATGAGCTTTGGTTTTTTCTTTGCTCAGGTAGATGGCTCCATCAATACAGCTTCTATTAGCCAAACTATGTGCTGGGAAGTGAGAACTACTGAGAAATGGTCCAGGCCTGGAATTAAAAGGGTTGTAGCTTGAAGAGGGAGTGCAGAAACTCAGTTTATTAGTGAACTCTCCTCTCCTAGATCTGCATGTGATGCATCTCTAGAGCTCTGCTGCTGGAAAGACACTGTCCCATTCAGTGACGAGAAAACACGGCTCCTGGCTCCAGCATCTCCTAGAACTGACCCCAGGATATCTACAGAATAGATGTTACATATTTGCCATTCAAAGTGGAAAAACCCCAGGACAATGTCTGGAGAAGCTGGAAATCTGATGGCACAATGCATTTATAAACATACATCTACTAAAAGAAGAGCAGAGAGTGTAAGCTAGACACTGGCTCCTCAGCTCCTGGCTGAAGATGTCACCTAGCAAAGCAGGTTGGTGATAATCAGTCACCAAAGAGTTGAAGGGGAAATTCTTAATACTGTGATGTGTTACAATGCTTCAGAATCCTCTGCTAGGGAGGATTTACAGCAGGTTTGCTATGATTTACAGAGGATTGCTATGAGAAATGCACAAGGTAGAAAGAAAACGTGCTGCCCATGTAAGCCACATCACTTGGGAAACCAAGTACCACTGTTCACCCACTGTGATTGCAGAGATGAAGGGAATAACAATTAGACTGAAGTGACTCATATGTACCACTGTGCAATGTTATTGTGTATTAAAGAAAAGTCAAATGATGATATATCAAGTTGTCTCTGTGATTCAGCTGGTTGTGTTGCTCAAGTGGACCCAGATCCAAGCCATCTGCAGTGCAACGTGATGCTGAAGGAACCTGTGCTTATGGAAGAGATGATGCTTCCTCTGAGGTAATATTGAACCACGTTTCTGATGTCCTTCAAGGCATTCAGGAGAGTCACGTTGTTCATCCAGCTTTCCTGGGCAAAAGCCAGCCTAGAAGAGTTGTATTGGATCTCTTTGAGCCTTGCTCACATCCATTTGCCATTCCTTGTCTTTTGGAGTGTTTTCCTAATCTCAGTTTTAGTCATATCAAGCTAAGTTGGGTGCTCTGTTGGACTTCCTATGGATGAGTCAAATCTGGGGGTCCTTTGATGGTATATTACACAGTATTATTTAGACAGAAATCAGTATTATTTCACAAGGAAAATAGGGGTTCATCACAAAATGTGTGTCTAGCCCCAGAAATCAGAAGAGAAGGAAAGGTTCAGATGTCTCCTTGTTGCTACATGTCCACAGTCTAAATATTTCTAACTAGAGGTTATGACTTACTGCCTGTGCCTCCTCTCCTCCACTAAGAAGCAGAGAGAATGGAGAAGTTATGGCAGGAAAACTTTAAAGAGAGAAATAGCTTTCTTTTCATGATAATATTCTCAAAGGAAGTGAAAAAAGAGAGTCCAGAAAAACCAATGCAAAAGAAGTCTTTCTAAGTAGGATGTGTTACAAAACACTCCTGGAGGCATCCGCAGGTCTGGTATCCCCATAAATATGTTTTCCATAATTAACATCCAGAAACTGCCTGACAGGATCTACATGGAAGCTTTCAGACACTTCATTTAGGAAGCATTGGAATGCATTGGAAGGGGTTCTCCTGGCCTGGCCATCCAGTTCCTTCTCCCTTACAGAGGCATAAGCTTTATCTCCTGGGCAGCCTGTGTGAGTGTGGCAACCTGCAAAACTACAACTCATTTCCAAATGGAGCTGGTTAATTCATTCTCCTCTTTCTTTCAGTTGCAGCCCTTGAGGAGAGGAAAGCAAAGAGAACCTGTTAGCTGGGGCTGAAATAGGAAGCAGGAGGTGAGAAAGGGCATTTCCTTTTAGGAATAATGACTAAACGTGCACAGCTACATCAGGGATATGAATTACTTTCAGTGTAGTCCTCCTTCTCATTGCTAATTTCTGTTCATATTCAGTTTGCTATGGATGTCTTCAACTGCCTTTGTATCAGCCAAGCTGTTTCTTTGCCCTCTTTTGTCGCAGGGGTCCTTGGCAGTGGGTTTGTATTAAAAGCATGCCCTGGAAGATGTTCAGTTCTGAAAGCAGTGCTGGTGTGGCAATCACTGCCTCACAGCTTCCTGAGCAAGGGTTAAAGCAAAGGGTGAAGAGCGCAAGAGATTTGCTCAGCATGTTCAGTGCAAGGAGAAGGGCTCCATTTGCCTGCAGAGCCTTCCCAAATCCCACTGCATATCCACCCTGCCAAAGATGCTTTCTGTCAGAGTGGGTAAAGCCAAACAGGAAGGAGTGTGAGCAGAGGGCACATCGCCCTCCCCAGCACAACCTCACAGCTTCCACAGATGCTGTGGTTCACAGGTAGCATCTTTGTCTTCCAACGGGCCATGAAGGATGCTTTTCCCCATCATTTTGTGCAGTCATACCTGTGTGTTTTGTCAAATGACCTAGAAAAATCCTGCTTTCCTTCCTGGATTCTCACTGCTTCTTCCAAGTTTGGCCCTGAGTGAGACACTCCAGACAAGTGAGACCCTTCTCCAGCACTTTCTGATTTCCACTGCTGCAGAGAGCCCTCATTTTAGGTGGGGAGGGAAGGGAGAAGGGAATAGATGTTGCAGGGTTATGAACGCTGGAGAAACACAGCTCCTGTTCTCATTGGAGGCCCTGCAGCAGGGTTAGCAAAGGGAACAGAAATGCCAGCTGACGTGCATGCAGAGCGGTCCCTAAATAGCAGCTTTTCAGAGCTCCCCCTTAGGCTGTGACAGCTCCGGTAGCAAAAGACACTGCAGAAATGGTGCTGAGCTGAGCCCTGCACTTAGAGACACACTGACATGGTGCAGTGTGGCTGGACCTACCCTTCCCAGGGCAATACTCACGTATTGCTGTGCACAAGGCAGGGGAGAATCAGGGCCAGCCCCTTCCAAGCCCCATTCCTCTGATAATTCCACCCTCACTGGCACTATTCAAACCCTTGCTCTGGTGGGCATTTGTGCTTTTGGGCTGATTTCCCAGCTCATCTTCAATTGCCATTGCAAGCAACTTGTGTGTTAAAGCACCTCTGCAGCTCCAAAGCTGACAAGATCATGTAAGGCTGAACAATGTGGCCTCAACAGATCTCTACAACACATTTAACTCTTTGATGAAGGCCCAGAGTAGCAACTAAAGGTTTCCAGGCACCGTTTCAATGCAGAGGGTATTCTCCTCACACAAAACTGTTGATGTTTGCCTATTGTCTTTGTGGCAGACAAAAGATGTTTGCAACTGTGTTTGGATTTCCCCAGCCACAGTGGTTAAATCCATCTAGATTTTAAACTGAGTGCCATGGACACATGATAATTTATCTGTTAGAAAGGTTGGGCTACAATGAAGAATGATTGGTTCCAGCCTTTGGAGTAAGGGTTTGAGAAACAGCCATTTCTCTTCTGTGAAAGAGAGGCACTCATTCCCATTCACAGAATGGCTACAGATGAGAAGAAGCCAGTGTCAGCTGGAAGGAAACCATCTCAGAGACACTCAGAGTGGCCACGGGTGCTCTTTCATGCTTTGAAAGATCCTGCAAGACAAGGGTCGGTGCACTTATGCTGAGATGAAATCCAAGGCCATGGAAGAGTCAGTGAGCTCCTGTGGCACTCAGTGATGAAGGCCCCCAGGGGTAGCTCCAAATTCACTGCTCAACGCACAGACAAAAAGCTGTCATCCCAAAGGTGCAAGGTGGGAAATACACCTGCATCATTCATTAATGCAGTTGATTCCAAGATTCCTCCTGAAAAGGTACCAACTAAACCCAAAGCACCATTAACAAATGATGTCTCTTTACAAATTCATTAATTTGTCATGTTTCCTTAATGAGAACTATTATCTAATGAAGCGAACACCCACCATCAAACAGGCACGTGCTATTCAACAGCTAATCCCAACCCAGAGAGTGACAGGAAAATGTCTTTAGGGTGTAACAGGGGAATAACAAACAAACAGGGAAGCACATATGTTTCATTCCATTTAATAGCTGGTATCTGAGTGTGAATAAACATTTCCTATCACACCTTTTGATGGCTGCCACAACAAGATTTCAAAGAGAGAGCTCCTTCTTCGCAACGAAGTGGAAGTTGCTCTTGTGTGAGGAGAGACAGATGAAAGAGCTTTGCAGTGTGGTTGCAGCACAGCCCCAGCCCTTGTGAACCATGAGGATTTATATGCTATTAAATAATTAACTGGATGATGCATGAGGGAAAGTAACTCTCTGTAAAGGACCTCAGTTAATTGTGCTCAGTGCAGCAGACACCGAGTCTTCATGATGAGATCTAAAGAGATGAACTTTGTTTCAGAGATGCTCTGATAAATACAGTCATAAAGAACATGGCAAATGACTTGTTCAGGTAAGACTTCTGTTTGCTGCAGTGGTTTTTGTGTTGCAGTGTCTCTGGCTTAAATTAACTGACATAATCAGCTGTCAAGCTAGGAGCCTGGCCCTTGTGCTACTGTATTCCCTCTGTACTGTTCTCTCTCCTCATGCATTCCAGGGACAATAAGAGGCATATCATGTCTGAACTATGGATTTTTCATTCATGTATTGCCTGCCTTTTATCTTGCAGGATTCACAAGCTGGTATAAGCAATATGGTTTAAACTGTCTGCCACATTCTGCCACCTCTCTTGGGATTATCCTTTAGTTTAATAGGATATAATTCCTATGTGTGTAAACCTCTCTGTGCTTCATTTAATCCCACTAGTTTTATTCAGACTGAACTGCATCACCCTTAAACCTTCCTATCTTGGTATTCACAGCCTTTCCCAGGCTGCTCCTGCAGAGCCTGGATGGAGGAACTGGAAGGCTCAAGCCTTACACTCAATCCCCAAGGCATCCCACTACACTAAATGCAGTAGTTGGACAAGCCATTGAGTAGAAACAGAGAACAGTCAACAACCTACTCACTGTCCTGGCCTCTTACAAGCCTTGGGCCAGCTCTGAGGTCTGGCAAATAGGATTCCAGCTACATTTAGAGTAAGGCTCCCTGTTGTTATTCCAACCCCTTGCAGATTTGGTGACTGAAAAGTGCTAATGGTAGAAAAAGGCAGCAGTGGGGTATCCACTAGTTCAGGTTTCTCGCTAAAGATCTTCAGCCAGAAGAGAGGATTTCTAATTCCAGATTTAACATGGGTGGAAATGAAGGCACTTAACAGAGTCAACTTCCAGCCGTGCAATTTCTGTGCCAGTGACCATCAGCCCATGGTGCACATAACACTGAGGAGGATTAGGATTATATGATCCAGATGGGGCTATTTTAGCCAGGTTGCTGCTTCGTTGCTTAAAAGGTTACAAAAAGAGAGGACTAATCTGGTGCCATCTGCTCAGGATGAGGTGAGAAGAACTCTGCCAGCATCTTATGTTCACCCCTGCCCACTGGGCTCACACTGGTACCCATTGCACTCCCACTTAATTGCATGCTGTCACACTTGCTGCTGGTGCCTCTGAACTGGCACCTGAAGGCTGGAGCATGGCTGGAGAGAAATGCTCTTCTCCCTTCAGCAGATGGCACAGCCCTGGCCAGCAGGAGAGACAAGTTGTGGGGAGTGTTGAAGGGATGCTCTGTGCCCTGTTTCCAGTAGTTCCCTGCTGAGAGGATCAGGCATTGCAGGCTGTCTGGGACTGTGGAGCTCTCACCACTGCTTCCCAGACTGCTTCCCAGTATGATCTCGAAACAAACAGCTTCCCAGTGTGTGTGAGGAAGCACAGCAGGGCACTACCAGCTCTGTACTCATTCTGCTACTGATGGTGCAGTAGGAAGAGAGGCAGAGAAAAGCTGATCCTCCAAGACTTGTGCACAGAGACAGTGAGGAGACACCAGCATCAGCTCCCAGACTGGAGGTAGACGTCTTCCAGCCATGGTCTGGAGAGGACAACTCAGATCAGAACGGCAGTTTCAGAGCTGGATGTCACGGTGTGGCACAGCATCCACCTGAGGATGTGCATGGTGGCATGCTCTGGGTGTTCCTCTGTTCTAACTCCATACCAGGAGGCAGGTCCTCACCTTCTAGGAAGCATGCATTGCCAAGCAGTTTATTCTCTCACCTTAGCTACCTTATTAGTAGGCAGCACTGTCAGGTCAGGAATAATGAAGTCATACAGTGAGTAGTAGATAATCATTGCTCACTCTCCACAGTCTCTGTTTCTGTGGTAAAGCCAGAGCTACTTGCAAAGCCAAAAATCACCTTGATCATGACACTGAAAGGAAAGGGTGCATCTAATAGGCTCTTAATTGGGTGGGATTGACAGGTGGATGAGGTTCTCCCTGCTTGAGGCTTTGGAAACCAAAAGGAATGGGCTCTCCATGCAGGCAGTGACATCAGCTGTGGTCTTCATGTGGGCTGCCTGCAATGAGCTTCATTAATGTTTCCCGTAGTATAATCCATCATCCCTTCAACAGTGCATTCCTGACAGTTAATTAGACTCCACAGAGTGGAATAAGGAGTGTCGTGTTTGGAATGACAATCCATTACTGAAACCAGAGCACGTGAGGCACATCACCAGCCCCAGCTCTTGGACATCTTCAGCAGTTGTTCTTCCAAAAGCCTGGAAAACTCTTTAGTGAACAGTTCTGCAGCACGTTTGTAAATGGCTTCATTACAAGGAGGAGTCAGGGATCAGGGGCCACCCCTTCATTAGCAAAGCCCAAGTGTCTAACTACCCTGGACCAAGTACACTACATTAGAGAGGAAATCCTTGTCCAGTTGATGCCTGTGGCTAAGTTCCTGCTGACTGCAGTGGGGCCAGGACTTGCATGAGAAATCACTTATATGGACCACACTACAACAGGGGGCAAACTGCTGCATGTGGATGACTCAGGGTGTTTGTTCTTTGGAAAGGTGCTGTTATCTTCTGGATATGCAGAACAAAAGCAGGAATTTGAGAGTGGCTGGGAAGCACAACTTTGATAAAGAATATCACACTGAAAAACACTAATAGTGGTGAGGCTGGGTTCATAACACCAGTGATTTGGCTAGGTTAGGAAACAACTGTGCTGCACAGCAAGTGATGCTAAAACGGAGGGCAGTGCTGGCTCTGTGATGAACATACAAGACAGGAGAGATGCTCTTCAAGAAGCTCTTTGCCTGCAAATGCTCAGGTGTCTGCTTGCTTCAGACATGCAACAGTGCTGCTACCTTGAGGCCCCTGAGCACAAGCACACTGTTCCTACAGCTGGCAATCACATCCAGTGTGACAGAGTGTCAAGTTTAAACAGAGCTCTCCACATCTGGCATCATTTCTCTCTGTCTCCTCAATCTTAACTGGTGAAAAACCATTTACTGCTTATCTAGGCAGCATTTGAAAGATGCAAATAATCAGTCAAACATGACTGTGAATCTTCTATTTGAAAGCTCATTCAGCCATATGGAAGTATCCTCATCTCCAGATGTTCAAAGCAGAGCCTGTGCTTCACCTTCTTACCCAGCCAGTCTCTTACAACTCTGCCCACAGATCCAAATAGAAAACAGAGGGGAAGCTGCCTCAAGAGCATAGTGCTGAGCATCTCTGGTTTTATCAAACTGCCTCAGAGTTACAGCTCCTACTTCCAGCACTGATTTCAGTTGTTATGAGGCTTTAGGCAAGCCACTTAGAAGAACAAGGGCTCCCAAAGATCAGATCATTGCATGAAGATCACATGAGTGATCCCTATGTGTTTTTGTGGGCCAAGCCTAAAGTGGTTTTAAACTACAGTCATTTTCTTCTTCAAAGATATCCCTTCCCCGAGGCAGAGCTGCTCCACCTTTGAGTGCAGGCCATGGATCACAGAGAGACAGTGTTCTGGGCAAAAGCCTGCTTCTGATGTTCCTCTTTGGAATGGTCCCTCTGGTGTTAGAGTAAATGAGCTGTCATGGAGAGCCACAACCTCCCCTCCTACTGCACAAGCAGCGTGGTGTGTTTAGATGAACAAGCTGTAGCGGCCTTGTTCTGCACAGTGCTCCTTGAATCCAAGCAGGGAGCAGGAGGAAGCTTTTCCGCTGCACGTGGCCAGTTGAGCTGATTCATGTACACAGAGACGTGGCACTAGTGGGATGCATCAGATCTTCTCTGTGTGCACAGAGCATGGCCCATGCACTCTGCAGAGCTCTGGTGGACGCTGCTTTCCTGCTGTTCAAGGATGAGCTGAGAGGTGACCACTGAGCAGTGGCTGGGAAGCTGTGGAGCACTGGCAGAAGGCTAAACCCACACACAGCGTGTTACAAGAACACTGACAGCAAAAAAGAGCCCCTTTGAATACTGCCATTTGTTTCCTGCCTCAGATTCAGTGGCTAATTCTCATTTCTCCTTAACCTGCACGGTTATCACCAGAAAGGCATCAAGAACCTGGGTCCTGCATTTGTACTTGTCTTCTTTTTGGATGGATTAAAAACATGTATTACAAAATATGTTTGCAATAACAGCATGGGCCACAGAAGCTGACACCAAGTGTCTGTACAAGCTGAGCTGTTCTGGGAACTTTAAATGAGGCTGCACCTTCAACTTGGAAATGGAATCTTTGCTTTCATTTTAGTATGCTCAACTTCCAGACACTCTTCTAACAATGTAGAGAAGGGAGTGAGCAGAACTGGAGCAGAAGAGTAGCTACGCAGCTCTCAGTGCTCCTGCTGCTTATTCATTGATCATTTTGGGTGTAAATCATATTGATTATGGTAATGAGAAAGCTGAGTGACCAGCCCTGTGAGAGGCAAGCTTCCCAGGCCAGCATCAGCATGCCTGAATGCTGGGTGCAAAGCACTGCTGGAATTCATGCAATTGATGGAACTGATGCAGTTTTCATCCCTGAATATCCCAGTATATCTGGACCACTAATGAGGGTGCTTAATCAGATAGAGCTCTGCATTTCACACATGGAAAAGCTGAAGCAGAGGAGGACCTGCTTTGTCCAAGAACACACTAAGGATGCCTGTGCCAGAGCCAAGACTGAACTCACATTTTACAACAGGTTTTACAAACTGAACTCAGGTTTTACAGCTCCCTAGTCAAGGCCTGTTACGAAAAGAGCATCTTTGTTAATACTGAATGCCTCCAATCACAGTGTATTCAGGCTGGGGGAAACCAATTTCCCGGTGTAACCTTTGTCAGCAGTGAATTGATGAGGGGTTGATATTGGAAAAGTTATGAACTTCTTTTGCCAATCTCTATTAATAGTCACTCCTGGGAAAATAGGTCAGCAGCTTTTCATTAGGGATGTTCTGAGGACAGATACAGGAAAGATGCTCAGATACAACATATAGGATAGCAAATGAAAGCTAAAGTGTAATTGGAATTCCACAGCAAATATTACCAGTACTGCATTTCTTCTGGTGCAACCAAGGATAGCTGCTATTTCTCTTGAAGCCCCAGCTCCTGCATTCATGTCAGTGAGTGTGAATTAGGCTTTTGACTTCTAACCACCAACATATGAGAAACAGAGAGGTTTTTAGCATCTGCTATCAGATTTGAAGCACGAGAGAAGACAGCTTTTGTCTTTACAACACTGGTAAATACTTTATGCCTGTTTTACTTACCAGAAGGTTCCACAACATTAGTGCAGAATGGAAATGTCATGCCAGGCAGAGAGAGGACTGTGGCTCCTGTACAAATCCTTTCCATGCTATAAATACAGATCTTCCCCCATAATTGCAACACAATCTCGATGTGCCTGTGGTGATAAAGGGGAAAAAAAGAGCTGTTTAATTTAATTAGAGTCCATTTGAAAACCCACTAGCATGAAATAATTTGATACACAGAAATAACCCTCCCCAGCTACAGACACCATTTCATTGTGTCTTATCTTGGGCTAACAGGAACTGTTACATTTCAGACCCTGAACTGTATAAACAGTGTGACCAGAGATAGCCCCAAGAACATTTCAAATGATGTCAGGATATCATCAGTTCTTCAGCTCCCTCTTCCCTGCCAGGCAAAGATGCTAAAGCTGCTGCTGGAGTAATGGAGAGTGTAGCTAATTCCTGTCCACCTTATTAAAAGCAAGAGCCAGCAATACTGTGAGCGTGAGCAAACAACACGCAGTACAGAATGTGAAATGTTCCGAATTACTGGATGTGGCTGTGCTAGATCCTTCACTTATGTATTTAGTTTTGATGCTGAAGGTGGGGCCAGATGCATACCCTGTCTGTGTGAAGAGACCATGGAGGTGAGTCTAGGTGATTCCCAATGATCAAAATCTCCATCTGCTTGGATTATTATCCATGTTTAGTTTTAAACAAACAAGGTGCTAGGTAAATAATACCCTGCTCCAGGGACGTGCTGTCCATGCCTCAGAGCTGATCCCAGCCTGCACAAGATATCCGGCGTGCAGGCAGCATCTCCCAAGTAGCCAGGCTGTGGCTTTTAACAGCTGAAATAGTTCCGTTTTCTGGGTTTTTTCCTCCAAAAGCAGGGGGGCAAGGGAGCTGATTAGTTGCTGAGTGACAAGAAAGCTGTATCTGAAGCATTTCCTATCAGCAATGGGTTGGAGCTGTAGGAGCTTAGCCGTCAAATCTCTGCAGTGGAAGGACAACCTCCACTACCCACCTCCTGAACTGGTCACTCATGGATTTATCCTGGATTTAGCCCACAGATGGAGCGCAGCCTGATGCAGCTCCGTTTGCAGCCATTACCATGCACATCTTCTCAATGTCTCAGTGCAAACACGCTCTATGCCACGGGCAATGAGCAGTTTCAGTGCTTATCAATTGTAAAATCCTTTACAATCAGCAGCTGGGAGTGCACTGCCTCCACAGCCAAAGAGGAATAGGCACATTTCTCCTCTACCTTCTTCCACCTATGCTGCTTCATCTTCTCTTGGGCTAAGTGCAAAATCAGCTGTCTGTATTCCATGTCCTAGAGAGCTAAGCATCTATCAGAGCTGAGGCTCACACCCTGACAGCAGAGGATGGAAGTTACCAAACACAGCACTGAGTTTGGGTTGCTTCTCAAAGCCACTCTTTACTCCCTGGAAAACTGACATCCAAGACATGCCTGGACAACCATCTTCAGCAACCTCATGGAAAACCTGCAGGCTGGAGGCAGCTGTGGAGCCTGGGGTATCCCTGCTCCTGCTGCTCCCAAGTCACTATAACTACTCATCAAGTCAGTGAAGCGCACTGGAGCCAGGAGTCACAATCTTGCTTAAAAGACACATGGCCACTATAGCTGGGCCTATTACTTCCAAACTCTCCTGTGATCCGGAGGTGAGCCAGTCCATATAGTTATATTTAAGGAGGTACTTATACACTTGCAGGACTCCAAGAGACAGCTAGTTTGTCTTTAATTCCCTTGCAAGAAGTCTCCTTGCAATGCTTCACTACAACCATGCTCCCGTCCTGAGATCCTGACCATGTCATCCCATGCTCCTCCCAACCCTCACATGCTCTGCTGCCCTCAATGGTTTTGTGGATGTGTGGACAGCACAGCATCAGGACCCTGAGCACTCACAAAGGGAAATGCTATTTCTGGAAGGCAGAGAATGACAGCTCTTCTCCAGCCTTCCATTTGCAGACTAACTTATGAGATGTAGTTCCTATGGAGAAACCTTTCACCCTGCAGTAACGGTGTCGGCTCTGCTTTTGGACGAGCAACAGAAGTCAGAATTGCCAAGATTCCTCATTCCCCAGCAAAATATGGCCAAGGGAAAGCCAGCTGTGACACCCCTACAAATATGCTGTATATGAATGCTGGAGGGCTGTATGGAAACTGAATAGCACACCTCTGGTATTTGCAGTGTATGCATTTTTTCCAAGACCAAAGCCTATTTTCACAGGGTTATAAATCAGCTATAATAAAAAATTAATTCTCAGCACAAAACACTGCCCAATAGTAAATTTTTTAAAAATATATTTAAAAAAACACCATAATATTGTGAGGGGTTACATTTCCACAGGTTCAGCTTCTGGAATTTTGTCACACTCCTATCTGGTCATGAACAGCAGGACCGTTCTCTGAATTTCAAATGAAATCTCATAGAAAATGGGCTCAAATTCAATAGCCTGGATTCAACCTATAGGAAAATAACAAAGGGAATGGCTGCCCTTGGCAGGTCAGCTGTAATCATGCTGCTAAACCCTGAAGAGCTTTTACATACAACCGACATAGGTGTACTTTGTAAGTACTTAGGATCAGCTATCAGTGGAAGTACTAATTGAATTTCCCAATCATTTCAGGCTCGGTCATAGTGGAGAGAAGGTTTTCAACCCCTCTCAGGGGATAAGGGAGCACAAATTCCTGCAGGTTGGTAGAATCCACGTTCCTCGCCCTTTAGAAATTACAGTTTGGGGAATCAAAACAGCATTTTGTCTTCCCTTTCTCTGCTCAGAGATAGCAAACAGGGCTCCCAACCATTTTTCTTGTGAAGAAGATGATGGGTTTGCTTTCATGCAGGGAAGTTGGTAATGCGCTGATCTCTTCTACTTACTATAACATGAATTACTAGGTTACACTTAATGACATCCCAGCCTAAGAAATCTGTTACGCTTCTCTGATGGAGAGGGGGATCTTTCATGCTACACTTCTTTCCCAGGTGTTTCTGAAGACTCTGCCTTTTAGGAGGATCAACCTCAGTGCTAACATCCTAACCAACATTTTAACTATTGGAGACGATTTCCTTCTCTGTTCTACTTTTGCCCACAAACCATCGGCACCTACAAGTTCCTGCTTTTCCTCTGTCAAATCATCCATTGGCTTTCCCTCCAAATATCCCTGTCTCTGCACCTTGCTTTCCTTTGCTGGCAGACAATGACTTTGTCATTGGCTTTGTTGTGTCCTCGGCTTTGTTGTGTCCTCCCCACTTCTCCAAAAATAGTCTTATTTTTTCCATTTCAGATTTATTTTTAGCCATTACATTCCTT